>JAADVZ010000573.1:0-20273 GCA_023335925.1 Pythium phragmitis | reverse complement strand
GGTTTGGAGTCGCCACACTCTTTGTCTTGCTTGTAGATTTCTTCGAGCGCCATCGACACACGCAGGAGCTCATCGCGACGAATGCCAGCCTCGGCGGCGCAGCGATTGACGCGGGCAATTATCGGACCCGAGGGCTACAGCATTCGAAGCATCGGGAGGGCGCGTGGGAGCCGCGCGGTGGACATGTCGAGCACTTCCGCGCAGACGTTCAAGCGGGCATCACTGAGCCCCGTGCAAGTGTTGAAGAGGAGCGACTGGAACGCACGGACGCGTACGCTAACCTCCGCGTACCAGCAGATGGAGGCAATGAAGCAAGTGTTGCAAGCCTTCCACTTGGTCTATTCAGCTCACGAAGGTTGCCGCATGGAGTGGGATTCGGATTTGATTGTGCCAGCTCTCTGGCAGACCAAGACCCCGGCTGCGTGGCTCTTTCTCGGTGACATTTTGCGCATAAACAAGACACAATCGTGCGAGGGCGAAGCCGTGCGGATCGACTGGGAGTACCATTTCGAATTCGGTCTGTCACCGTCGTTGTTTGACCATTTGGTCGCCGCGAGTGTGTCTCCCTATGTCAAGTTTGACGCCGGACCGGACTGGATTGTGTACAGAGAAGAGGGGATTGCTGCGTGCCGCACCATGGTCGGCCGGGACCCCAAGTCTCTGCATCGTACTATCCATGTGGAAGCCGTGGTCGCTGAGGCAGCGACTGCAAAGCAAGCCGAGAAGTTGTGGGAGAGTTTCGAGCAGGTGTGTGGAGCATTCGTGAAAGTGCTAAAGAAGAATCCGGGTCTGCGGGTGTCGAGCTTTGCGTGGGATGACAGCCAGACCAAGATCAATATGAAGCGTCTGTTGGCGTCAAGTCCGACGCCGTCATCGAGCAAGTGGATGCCGCCGGCCAAGACGTGGGATTGGTTCACGCGATTCATGGCAGAGCAATGAACTCAGCCGATTGAGGCTGACTGGCGAACTACTCTAGTTTATGGATTCAAATGCATATGATTGTGAGTTTGCCGGTTATGATCTGACTTCGCCAGGCAACGTTATTCCCTCGAACACGATAACATGGAATAATACTGTAGAAGACTGGTGGCCAAAGTCAGGTCACTGCCACCACCGAGGCTACTGGCGTCGATACTGAGTTGACCACTGAGACGTCGACGAAATTTGAACACGACATGGCTCAATCGATGTGCACTTGTCCTCTGGTCCGCAGTGCGGCACAAGGACGTGAGAAGTTTACTGCTGTATTCTAGTAGTAAAAAGAAATGCGTTTTATTATGCGGCGCCTCACCAGTGCTGCCCATGGAGCAGCTTGCGCTTGGGCGAGAGCAGCTGCGCGTGTGTGCTCGTGAGCGACGCGATGCGCTTCTCGTTCTGGATCCACGACGGCGTATCGGGGGACGCCCAGTTCAGCAGCGCCTTGACCACAAACACCAAGTGCTCGCACGCCTAGAGAACCACCACCACACAAAATATTAATTAGCCTCGATCCCCCCAACTCCCCACGTTTGTTCCCAATGGCAACATACCACGAGCACCATGAACCGGTGAAGGTCGGACCACGCCGGCAGCAGCTGCGGCATCTCGTAGACCCACACGAAGGCACAGTTTACGACCACGGCGACGACCGAGAAGCTCACGAGCACGCGCTCCCAGACGCCAATGCCATGCGTGTGCTGCACGAGCGGCCGCTGGAAGCCGTTGGAATTCACGAGCTTGAAAAAGTCGGACCGCGACTCGACCACATTGTTGAGCAGCGCAAACAGCGGCGCGAGTGGGAAGATGGGCGTGTAGAGCGCAACGTATCCGTACTGGACCATCATTTCTTTATAGTCCGAGAATGTGTCGACGTAGTGGGCCTGCCGCTTCTGCGTGA
Source organism: Pythium phragmitis (assembly GCA_023335925.1). Lineage (NCBI taxonomy): Eukaryota > Oomycota > Peronosporomycetes > Pythiales > Pythiaceae > Pythium > Pythium phragmitis. The sequence continues at coordinate 18,397 of JAADVZ010000573.1, read as the reverse complement.
GCACGCGCTGGAGCCGATCGGGTAGCGACCGCAGCTCGTTTGTAAAGCCCGAAAAGTTGGGGTTCAAGTGGAAGCTCGGGCGCCGCTTGCCGTCGGGAGTGAAGAGTCGCGCGGCCACGGACTGCGCGAACGGCACACCGACTTCCTTGACGTTGTCGAGCACTTGCATGAGCACCATGAGGATCCAGAGCCGATCGCGCACGCGGTCGAGGTCTTGCACGTAGAAGGCGAGGAACCAGAGCGACGCGTTGCTGTTGACAAAGTGGAACGGCATGCGCTTGAGCACGAGGTGCTCTTCAAACTCGGCGATCGTGCGGTAGTTTTCGTACTCGTTCAGGCGACGAGCGAGCTTTTGATAGAGCAGGTCCATGGCCTGGATGATGGCGGCGTTGAGCACGCCGGGGCCTTGGGTCACGAGGCCACAGGCCGCCGCACTCATGCCGTGCTCGTCGAGCACAGCGTACGAGAGGTGCTTGAGATAACAGACTGGGAAGAGCCCGCGCAAGTGTTCCGACAGCATATTGAGTGCCACGACGTAGACACAGACAAGCAGACACATGCCGACGACGAGCGGGATCCCGAGGAGCTGCCGCGCGAGCCGCTTGTGGTCGGGAAAGTCGTAGAGCCGCTGCTTGGTCACGGCATCGGTCATCCACTCGCCACGGAATTGCGGGCGCGTCTCGAGGTCCAGCACGGCGTCCGTGTCCATGAGAAGCTGGTACTTCCATGTGTACTCGACGGCGCGCTGGCGGCGCCGCCAATAGTCGACAAACACGGACGTACCGATGGACACGGCAAACGACAGCACACAGTAGCTGGTCGCACTGAAGTGGCCGAGCACCGACACGAGCACGCCGGCGATGGCCGGTACGACCAGCATGGCTGTATAGAACTCGAGCCACGCAAAGTACATGGCGAGCTTAGGCCCAAAGTACTGGAAGACATCGGTGAGCGGGAGCCGCAAGAGGAACTGGTGCTTCCACGAGAGAATGAGCCGGTCGCGTTCGCTGTCGCGGTGCAGCGGAAACACGTGCACGCGCAGCGCATTTTCGTGGCGCAGCAGTTCGCGGATGAGTCGCTCGTGGGCGTGGAAAACGAGCGTGCCGTCGGCGAGACGCACGTCGTTCTCCAGACGGAACTCCTTGAGGATGAACCGTGTGAGCTGCTGCGAGCGGGCTGCGCCGGACAAAGGGGACACGAGCTTGAACGCCGCGTGCTGCGTGATCCAGGGCGGCAGCGACTGCGCCCACAGCGCCGTCGATCCGCGCGCGTTGGCGGTCGCCGCTTTCCTCACGCTGCCATTCACGGGCGATGCTGTGAGAAAGGCGGAGCAGACTGTGATCAGATACGCGCGTGTGTCTTCCTTGGAGGAGGCTGGGGTCGCATCGTCGAGCTGCTGCAGCGGGAACACGCGCACATGGCAGCCAATGTCGCGGAGCACGACGGCGACGGCCTCGACAATACCGTGGGTGATGGGGTCCGTGGCGTCTTCCTCTCCTTCTCCCCCCAAGAGCTCAATGTAGAGCGCGTAGTCGGCGTCGTGCCACACGACACGTGGCGGTTCAGCAGCGTCTGGCTCGGGCGCGTCATTGAAGCTGCGCGTGTTTCTTGAGGCGTGCAATAACGACGGCGATGTGTTGATGGACGCGCGTGACTCACTGGTCACGCTGCTGGGTTCGTTGGAGCTGCCGGCGCCGCGGAACCGGAGTTGCGACGGCGCAGAACGAGGAGGAGGAGGGGAGGAGCTCATGGTGCGGCCGTGAATCGCCACGTAACGTTAGGAGGATGTTAGAAAGGCAAAAGATCTGCTGGACAAAGATGTTGGCGGGAAATCAGGCGAGGCGATAAGCCATATTATTGGCTGAAAATAGTACAAGATTTCGCTTTTCAGCGAATAATGAGCCAGTACGAGAGTTCCAGTTACGCACTGACGTTTCATGAAGATGGGCCCAACCCTCCAGGCTCCCACATAGAAATACAGTAACACCGACCGCAGCTACATATCACAGCCAACAAGCCCAGTTGGCTTCATTTCGAGTACTACAGTTAAATATCACAGGTTCAGTCCACGTAGCATTGCGCAACTTTCCATGAGGCGAAGCCTGTCGAACCACCCAAGAGGATTCTTGAGGGCGAAACTGGAATTTGAGATACAAACCGGAAATACAGGTACCGTACAGGAATCAGAGCTACAGTGCCTATCCCTTACTCAGATTGACCTACCCCTCTGCGTGGGTTCAGTCTTGACTTAACCCAAAGTGGAAAAATCTCGTGCTGGTGGCACAACATGATTGGTCTTGGCAAGACAAAACCTCCAAAATCCAAAGAGCTCTTAGTCGGTGGGGACTGCTTCTGGCATGACAAAACCTTCAAAATTCGAAGAACTCTCACTGCGGCGTCAGTCGCCTTTACACTTGCGCGGCAGGGACTAACTAAAGCACAGCGTGTCCAGTCTGCTACATTTTATTTCGAATCGTCAGTGCCATCTGCAAGATATCGTCGGAAGATGCTGTAGTGTCACATTGCGCAGTTCAGATGCTAGAATCGCAATTGATAACCAGGTACGTTGACGAGTCCTTGGAATGAGACAAGTACCAAAATACGTGTATTTCCAGTGCTATTTCCAATATTAATTGTACCGTGTTATGATAACAATCGTGGGTGCATAAGCCTTTATCATCTGCTTCTTCCCAAACGTGTTGAGTCATTTCGAGGACACTTACCAGGAAAGGAAAACTGGCTTCACTTCTGGAAGAGCCCGAAAAAGAACCCAACCTCGTGCCGACGGCGGGTGGTCACCTATACAGAACGATGTATACTGACAAAGTTGATATAACCCACACCATGCCATCCCTCCCATCAGATCTCCAGAACCAGACTCTCAATCCATGCTGAACATCATCCGTCGCCCAAGCGTCACCGCCTGGTCGTCGTCCAGCGCCAACGCCGTCGCGCACCGCGAGCTCTCTTTCTCTCTTGGTCTCTCTCTCGGGCCATCACAATCCAATTTGTTGGCCCACCCCAACATCAGTCGCCTTTGGCTAGAGACTGTTAGACCTCTTTGTCTCAGTCAGGCGCATCTCCGCTCCTCCATCTCTCGAGCGTCCGTGAATATCAGCCGTCGGTCCAGCTGGATCTACGCTCTTCCCACAACAACCAATCCTCGATCACCTTCTCGAACCCAACCACCAACCGCCGACGCACGCGGCAAAATCACCTCCACTCTTTTCCTCTGTCTAGTCTGTCAGGTTTGACTCAGAGTCCGTAAACCGCTTTGGATTTGGAAGCCGTCCCCCTCTGCTCCCACTCCGCTCCGCCTCCGCTCCTCCATCTCGCAGTTTCTCTTTTGCCGGCCCGCGATTAAAAGCAACCAGCGCAAGTTTAGAGCGAGAGACTCTGGAGGTAAGTCCCCGCGTCTAAACTCCCTCTGGCCCTAATATACGGCCGGGTCTAAAGGTCTAAACGAACAACGGTCTCACCTCATTCTGTGCGTGTATGATTTCGTATAGCTCTTCCGTCCCCCCAAATCCCGTCTGTCAGTGTATGAAGAGAGAGCCCGCGCAACCGCCAGCGACTGCTACCGCCTCGTCTTCGCACCCCGCGCAATCCACCTCCGTCGATTCTGCCCTTGTCGTGATGGAAGAACGCACCAGCTCCTTCGTCGAGATGCGCAGTGTCGACTCGCCCGCGCCGAGGGGCAGCCGCGCCAAGTCGCGCTCGAAATCGCAGCGCGCACCGCCCTCGCCCAACACGCCCGTCGTCTCGGGCGGTATGCGCGACTCGCAGGCGTCGTCGCAGACCCACCAGAGCCGCCACACAGTCGTCTACACGGAGAGCGACGCTAATCAAATGATCATGCGCGCCAACGCGCCGCCCAACTACAGCGGCGGCTTTGACTCCATCATGAAGCAGATGAAGGCCAAGAAGTACTACACGGAGCAGTTCCAGCGTATCCAGCAGCAGACGGGCATGACCAAGCTGCTGTTCTTCAACGACGAAGCGCCGTACAACTACGAGTCCAACTACCTCGCGCTCGCGCAGTCCTCGAGTGTGTTGCGTGTGCGGCTCCTCTTTTCCCTCTCGCTCATCGCGTTGAGTGCGTTCTACGGGTCCGAATGGTCGCAAAAGAAGTGGGACCCGTCGCCTGACGTTGGGCGCACCGAGAACGACAAGACCACCATCATCATCCTCACGTTTGGCATCATGCTGCCGGCGTTTTTGATCGGCCTGATCGCGTCCTTCACGACCATTGGCAAGCGGTACCTCGAGAACGTGACGTTTGTCGTGTTTGTGATTGTCGCGGCCGCCATGATTGCCAAGAAACCCGTGGAGAAGATCAAGGGCCCCGTGATTCCGCTGCTGCTCTTGCTCATTCCGATCTTTGGCATCACGCGCATGCGCTTTGTCAAGAGCTGCTGCATTGGCTGGGGCATTTTCTTTTCCTACTTTATCGTCATGGCGATCGCGCGCGAGTTCGTGCCTGACAAGTCGAGCTTCGATACGTACACGGACATTTCGTACCAGACCATCAACTACGGCATCTCGGTCATTGGCGGCATGGTCTCGCAGTACCGCCAGGAGCTGCTGCGGCGCCGCAACTTCTGTCTTCAGCTTCCGTTCTCGGGCACGCTCGACAGCGATGCGCTGCTCGATATGCAGACGGACAAGTTCTCGAAGCGCAGCCTCATGCACCGCTGGTCGCAGAAGTTCCGCCACCCGGAGGTCGAAGAGTGCTTCTACCGGTACTGGTACCTCATTGACCCGTTCCCGTACGAGAACCCGAACTCGGGCTCGCTGCACCAGGGCGTCTTCATGACGATCCGCTTTGCCGTCTACACGCTGTTTCTCAACCAGTTAGTGCTGCTCCTCCAAGACGTCAAGTTCCTCAAGGTCAAGCCGGACGGCAATGTCCAGCCGAGCGACTTTGTCTACGCCATTGTGCTGCGCATGGGCGTGACTGTGCCGCTCTACATTTCGGCCGCGCTCTTCATGTACTTTGTGGGCAAGGCCTTCTACGCCAAGTGGGTCCGCGAGGCCGAAGAGGCGCGGAACGCGGCGCTCGCGCGCGAGTCGCAGGTCGAAGTCGAAGTCAAGGAACCCGTGAACAACAACGACACGGTCGGCACGGGCGACGACAAGTTCCGGCTCGTCGTGGACGCGGCCGTGCTCAAGGAAAAGACCAAGGTCAAGGTCATGGACGCGCTGCTCAACAAGGGCGGGTACGTGCGCTCGACGCAGATCTTTTCGTCGGTCGTGATTGCGTGCCACGTCGCGTGCATGGGCGTGATCCTCTTGGCCGTGTCCACGGGCAACGGCAAGGGCGGCAAGCCCAAGCCCGTGTACTACATGGGTTTCTTGAATGCCGTGCTGTTTGCCCACCGCTCGGGTTTCCGCGTGCGCTTCATTTACGCGACCTACACGACCTCGGTCGTCGCTGCCGGCGTCGTGATCGCCGCGAGCCAGTTGTCGCCCGACTACTACCTCGAGTACATGGGCTTTGTGCTCGTGATCTTGGCCATGGGCATGATGATCTCGTACGAGGAAGAGAACTTGCGCCGCACGTTTTTCGTGCTCAAGTCGATCCGTACGCTCGAGTTCGAAGAGTGGTTCTCGGTCGTGCTGCGTCTCCAAGGCTGGGTGCGCGAGCGCTTCAAGAAGAAGCTCCAGACTGTGCGTTCCAAGGGCAGCAAGGAGATCACGGACGAGGACGCCAACAGCAAGAAGAAGAAGAAGAAGGCCGACCCGCCGCTCATCAACACGTCGGCGCAGATGGCGCAGGCCTCCAAGTTTGGCATGTACTCGCAAATGGGCAACATTGTCATTGCGCTCATCGATTTGGTCACGTCTGCACTCAAGTAAACAGAAGGCCGTCGTGCCGTGAGGGAGGATCGTCACGTCACAACCAGCGTGCAAGCGTAGAAAAGATGTCGTCGAAACCGAAGTGGTAAATACTGCATACATACTACCATACACATGGACAGCCCTCTACAGAATTCAATTCTAGCATGACAGTGTGCTGAACACGTTCCTTCCCATGCGTGCAGTTGGCGATTCGTCTCGCTAGGCGGCTTTGCTCGCAGGAGCAATTGCTCGAGGACCTCGCCCCGTTGCACTTGTAGTGTAACACATGTGGGTACCGCAGTAGTTACACACGCAGACGTTGTATCCAATCTGGATGCCAAGCGCCCAGCGCCTCTGCTGTGATATGAGATTTGTCCAGAACGTGTGAACGGAGACGCCAGTCGCCGAGTGACCACACGACGGCGACGCCTTTGCTCTTCAGAGCGAGACTGAGATTCACCAGTGAGAAGGCGTGCCTAGTCGTCGCGACTCTGCGACTTGGGTGGGATGCCTCACTGCCTCTTCCAAGGCAAGTGCGCTATGTTAAAAGTGAGGTGTACGAATCTCCATCTCCCGCTCTCTCTCTCTCTTTCTGACTGGCAATGATCTGTATCACGCTGGTGGGAAACGTTCGTCGCCGTCGGCGTTGGAATGGCTAGCGTCTCTTGATTGGTAGGATTTGCATCGATATATCGGATGGGATCCGTTTTCCAGGGTCGCCGTAGGGGGCAAGTGCCCCAGGGCTTTCCCCACTCAGGTCAACAGTTGGAGGGATGTCCAAGCCGCCAGACGGACGACCGGACGTGCTATGAAATCTTGAAAGGCTGCAGCGGTGGTTTACGGAAGAGAGCAGAGTCTGCGCTCAATGTAAACTGCCTCTTGCAAGACAAGATTGTAGAAGTTGGGGCGCGTGTTCGCCTCCATCCCCCCTTTCTTCTCACGCCACACTGACTGACGGCAACGGCTCATCTCACTGGCGGGCAGCAACAGTGACAGTGCTACACGATTTGTGCAAAATGGAAACTCGTCCAGTCGAAGGCCGTGTCTGTGACTTGTGAGCTGACGGCCTTTTACGAAAGAGATCCAGACTCGTGAAAAAGAAAGGCGGGTGGACGATGCACATGTACCCATATCGACTTAGGGAGGGACCTCTCCGGATAATCGTCAGACCACGTGGAAATTCTATGGGAGTTTCATCGGCCGCAGTGCGTTCCTCCTGTTGCTTGCGTGGGCTTCCGCTGTGGCATGTGCGAAGAGCTCTTAATCCTCGAAAACCGCTTGTTCTCTCTGGTCGGCCGCCGACGCCCACTTTCAACTTGCTCTTTACAAATCCGTCCAGACATGGGCGACACGCACCCAACCTGTTGCAGTGCTTGGATGACCAAGAGCTAAACAATTACATCTGCTTCGAGTAATCCACAAGACACTGCGCGACACCAAGCTGTGCTCCACTCGCTCACTCAGGTTGGGAAACTCTCTTGTACTTTAGTTCAAGTATTATCAGGACTGGTCAGGAAAATGCGGGAATCTCCTGGGTCCGTCCGTTCACTCAGGCTCGGTATTCTTGTGGATCCGTTTATTCAACGAAAATCCTTGCAGTCTCTTCCATATGAACCGAACCAGCTTAGATCGGCGGGGGTTTCAAGTCCAGAATCCAGGATTTCTTGGTGGTTTTCGCACCTGGGAGGCGTGCTTGCCAATCTCTCGAACAGCCCCCGCTCTCTCTCCCGTGGTGCCATACTCTAGCCAAGTCATTTGGAAGCGGAACAGTAAAGGTCCGGACGTCGCGGTCAGCTCAACCCACCAGGGACAGTCAACCGCCGACATGAGGTCCCACTTTCCATCCGCACAGATGGATACTTCAAAAGTACTGTGAAAACTGCTCCACGCCGGAGTGATGGTATGCCCAGTTCGTGAGACCGTAAATCCTTTTCTCCCAAGACAGTACGTAAATACAAGAAACCTCGACGGCGCCGCTGTGGGTGCGATCTCCAAAGGCACGGTTTGCGTCCAGTATGGTCGACGCTCTCAACAACGTCACCCGTCCGCCCCGCCCGTCCAGTGTCGGCCGGCAGTCAGTTCGTTTTCGTCCTTCATTTCCAAACTCGCCGTCTTCCTGTTAATTCCTCGTCCTCTGTCTTCCGTGCACCATGATGTTTGTATCGCTCAACGCGCTCGAGCCGTCGGTTATCGACACGCGCAAGGAGGGCCACCACACGGATTACGCCATCCGCATCCAGCCCAAGCACGGCGGGCTCAGCGACTCGGCCATTGTGTACCGCCGGTTCTCGGCCTTTGTGCAGCTCCAGCGCCTGGCCGAGCGCCACTTTCAGGACGTCAACTACTGCTGCGGCGGCGAGTGCAACTGCCTCCTCACGACCTTTGTCAAGCCCGTGTTCGAGAGCACCGAGTTTTCGACCACGACGACGCGGCTCACGGGCCTGCTCGCGCGCAACTCCAAGAGCGTCGTGGCCGAGCGTGTTGTTTTTCTCAACGCCTTTCTCTCGGCGCTCCAGGACGCGCTCGACAAGTGCCCACCCATCATTGTCCAGCGCTGCGAGCAGGAAAACTGTAAGCTCACCAAGCTGCTCAAGAGTTTCTTTGGATGCCTCGAGCAGCCGCGCCTGACCCGCGCGCGGTCGGTCTAAGGCCTCGGCCTTGTCTTCTCATCTCTTCGTCTGGTAGAGAGATGATATCCACCCCCTTCCCGTGCCATTCGCCACGGCCTTCCCACCGTCCAGTTTAGATCTAGCGGCTTGCTTGTTTCTTCTCTCTGTGCCCTCGTGCTGTCCTCTGTGTCCACCACGAATCCCATGGTTTCTTACGTGCGTGCTTTCTCACCTTTTGAATCATTCCTTTTCGCTCTAGTTCCATTTTTTTCTCGTTGTCTCATCGCTTCATGTCCTGCCACCACCACGTTCTGACCGTGCCGTCGTGGGAACTCGACGCCATGAGCGCCTGGCGCTCGTGCCACTTGGCATTGTACGTCACGCCCTCGTGGCCCGCGAGCTTTTCCAAGAGCTTACCCGTCGCGACGTCCCAGACGTACACGGCGCCGTCCTCCGAGCCGCCCAGCACAAACGCCTCGCGCGGTCCAAACGACGCACGCACAATGTTCTTGGCCGTGTTCTGGTGGCCCTTGAACCGCTGGATCGGCTTGTGCTCGAGCGACGGCACCGAGAGATTTCGCAGCGAGCCACTTGAGCCAAAGCCGTACGCGTTCGAACTTCCACCGCCACCTCCACTGCTGGTTCCGCCTCCACTGCCCCCTGCACCCGTCGAGAGTTGTGCACGCGGCGCGTTCAGCATGCGCATGTCCCACAGGCGGTTGCTGTTGTTCCGCGAGCCGCTGAGTAGGACAAAGCCGTTGGACGCGAGCGAGATGGACGTGACTTCGCCCAGCGTCTGGCGAAGCGTGTGGACACAGAGTCCACTGAGGATATCCCACAGCCGAATCGTGCCGTCCTTGGAGCCGCTCGCAATCAGATTGGCGTACCGATTAAACTGCGCGTCGCAGACGGACGCGTTGTGGCCGCGGAACGTCTTGACGTTGGCGCCCGTGTGGATATCGTAGAGCCGCACGGTCTGGTCGTAGCCGCCCGTCACGAGGTGGGTCTCACTCGGGTGCAGATTCACCGAGTAGACATCGCCGCCACTGCCAAGCGTCGCGATGCAGTCCGAGCCGGGCGCCGCCATCGTCTGGTTCGAGTCGGTCGTCTCCATCGCCGGGCTGGAGGAGGTGAACTTTGACGCCGCCGTGATGGTGGCGCCGTCGTCCTCATCCTCGTCGCGTGCATAGTGCTGCATTTCCTGCGAGAGGTCCGTGAGTGCGTGTCGAATATCCCAGATCTTGACTGTGCCATCGCCCGAGGCCGAGAACAGGCGGTCCCCCGCGGCGTTGGACGTCATGTACCAGATCCGCGACGAGTGGCCCTTGAGTTCTCGTGACCAGGTCCTGCACACATCTCCAGTCGTCACACTGCGCATGGACGACGCCGTGGACAGCGGATCCATGGGAAACTCGACAGGCCATAACCGGATTGTCGCGTCACTGGATCCGGACGCGAGAAACTCACCGTCGTGGCCCACAAACTGTACAAACTTGACGTTCTGCGAGTGGCCGCGATACGTCGACTTGACACAGTTGGGCAGCACATCGCACTCGAAATCCTGGAGCAGCGTTGTGACCTTGGGCACTGTCTTGGGGTGGTACCGACTAAACTCCATTTGATACGCGACCGACTGGTGGAGCAAATGCAGTAGCCGATGCTCGGGCATCGCGTCGGCTCCACTGCCCATGCCGCTGTGGTCTCCGTTCGCGTGCGAGGAGCTGCTCGGACCTGGTCCAGCGGCCGCCGACACGAGCTCGTCCAGCTCAAAGGTCGACTGGAGCTGCTCGACGAGCTTTTCCCGGGACCGTGCGACGCCCTCCCAATCGCGGAACGCCTCGACTTCTCCCACGGCCTTGCACGTGAGCAGGTAACACAGGTCCTTGAACTCGTTGCGGTTCGTCATAGTCGAGATCTTCTCAAGCGGCTTGAGATGGGTCGTGAGAAACGTAAAGGCCTTTTGATACTCTTGCCGGTCAATGAGTTCGAGGTACTCTTGCTTGCACACGGCGTAGAGAAAGCCCTGCTGCGAGTGGTACTTCTTGAGGTGCTTGTGAATGAGCTTGGCGACCAAGTCCCAGTCGCCTTCGTGGATCGCCTTGGTCATGCGGCGCAGCGCGTCCTTGTCTTGCTGCTTCTCCAGAAGCTTGACGTTGGCTTCGTCCTGGATCGTCGCGCTCGACATGGCAAAGCCTTCGTGCTGCAAGTACTGGACAATCATGCGCAGCAAGTCGCGGCGGATCTGGTCGTTGCTCTCGTCGAACGTTGCCTGTGGCGGGATCGTTGTGCGGTGGAAACCAACGTGGGACCACTGCGCGTTCGATGTATCAATGGGCAAGGACGGACTCGGACTCTGGCTAGAGGCGCTCGGGACGTTCGTCTCGCTCCCGCTTTTGCGGACCGTCGAGGCCTTCCCGGGCTTCCCAGTTCCCGCGTCATTCGCGGGACTCATGTGCGTCACTGTCACGCTCTTCTTGCGCTGACTACCGGCCGCAGACGCGGTGCCATCGACTTCAAGAGGAGACGCCGCGTCCTTGGCGGCATTTGCGGGGGCATCACTCATCGTCTCAAGAAGTGGGACGCACCGAAACGAAGAGAAGGAGTAGCACTTTCCGATGGGGATCTTGTATGTGGGTTTGCGTGCGTGGGGGGGTCGCTATGCGCGCCGCAAGACGGGAGGAAGTCAGCGACTCTCGCGTCGCGCGTGGAGCTGAAACACAGGATCACACGCCGAAACCTCACAGAGGGAGAAAAACCGGTATCGCCGAGAATTACCGTTACGTCCTCGGTATAAGAACAGTAATGTTACGAACAAGAATCAGAACTCAGTGCTTCGAATTTTTGGTTCTGTCTTTGAGATGCTTGTGATTGGTCAATTATGGTCCATGAGAAGACACTTCGTATGGGAGCGACACGGCTAATCTCGTACCGTTCTTCCGTCCGCGTTGCACGTGAGCTCGGTAGCAACGAGTGACGTCGCTGTACGTGTGGCTTGGTGAGGAGCACCCAATCATACTGTCTACATCAACGTCTAGCGCCCAGGTCCACTAAGTTTTTACCACAGTACCCAGGGATTCCATGAAACAATTTGATGGGAATAAGGTGGTGTTATTGGCATTACTGGCAGCTGCTTCCTAGGAAGCGATCGCTGGAACTGGAAGGAAATAAACGCCAAATAGTACGATCGAGCTCGCGTAGTCCTTAAATCAGCAACGATTAGCCTCGGATCATGGCTGACACGGCGCCGACCTTGGCAGATCTCTGGCCGGAGCCCTTCTTGAGGTAGCAGTATGCCTTGCCATCCGAGTTGTAGTTCACGAATGTGTACGCCTTGCAGCCCGCAGTGGCGTAGCATTGGTCACAACACTGCTCCGGCAGCAGCAACTGGAACGTGGCAATATCATCTCCATAGAAGTCTACTGCCACCTCCTGCTTGCCACACTTGGCGTCGATCGTACGACACTGGTAGAACGATGGGTTCCAGGGTTGGCAGTACTGGCCACTCGGGCATGCCTGAGGGCCCGTCTGATCGCCACCGCAGGCACCCCCCGGTGCAGGCCCTGGAGGCGACGTCGGTGGGTTCGTCGGAGGCGACGAGATCGTTGCCGACACGGCACCCACCTTTGAAGACTTTTGGGCAGAGCCAGACTTGAGGTAGCAGTACGCCTTGCCGTCCGAGTTGTAGTTGACGAATGTGTAGGCCCTGCAGCCTGGGGTCTCGTAACACTTGTCACAACATTGTTCAGGGAGCAGTAGCTGGTGCGTGGCGATGTCGTCCCCATAGTAGTCCACGTTAACTTCTTGCTTGCCACACTTGGCATCGAGCGAACGGCACTGGTAAAAGTTCGGGTCCCATGGCTGGCAGTACTGCCCGCTGGGGCAAGCCTGTGGACCACTCTGATCGTTCCCACACTGACCGTTGTTTCCTCCCGGCGACGGCGGAACTGGGTTCCCGCACGCCACCGATTGCTTCAGAAGATCCAGTACGTTGTTGTAGCTCAGGTCGAGCGCCGTCACAGTACCCATATTTGGCTTGGACGTGACAAACCAGAGGAAGTCTGGGTGGGTTGTCTGCGAATCGAAGAGCCACTCGCCACCAATAATGTTTTGCTGGTCGTCTAGCTCGAGCAGGTAGGTATACTTCTGGTTCACCGTCACCTCGTCAACGGCGCCAGTGGACACGAGTGGACCGTCTTGGTACATTTCGTTGATGTAGCGGAACTGCATTTCCATGTACGCGATCTGCTTGGCGTTATTGTTGAAAGGGTACCTGGGCACGCCAAAGTACGTCCAAGCGGCCTGTGACGGCGTCATGAGAATCGGCTGAATGGTCGAGTACGAGCGCACGGGCTGGTTCCACACTTGGGCATCGGCGCTCACGTCCACAATGAACGACTTGCGGAAACGGCCCATGATGTTGGTCACCGCAATGTGGAAGTAGCCCGGACCGAGGTCACGCTCGAACGGATCCGTAAAGCGACCGTACTCATCACGAGACGATCCACCACCGTCGTAACGAGCACCCGTGAACACGAGTGGTACTTCCGCACCATCGTAGACTGCCGTCATCAAGCCCTTGATGTCAAAGGGACGGAACGTCACACCGTTCTTGACCACGTTGCAACGCGGCTCGTCTTCCAATATCGCGGCGGGCGCCCACGCGTGGCAGATGCCGTACCACCCCGGGACACAGTAGCCGCTCCCTCTGCCATAGCGGCGAGCGCACTTGCTACCATCACGGAACCGGTCGCACTGGCTGTCGCTCGTACACACCCGAGAGCTGTCGGCCTGCGAGTCGATACCAATCTTCGCCGAGACCTTGTTCATAAAGGCCGTGGGGTCACGGCCAAAGGCCCTGGCATACTTCTCGGCCGGGCTGATGTCGTTGGTCCAACGGTGGTTGATGCTGTCCTGGAACGTCGGCCAGTAGCTACTGGGCCACGGCGACGGGTTGAAAGATGAGCTGGCATACTTCTGCGCGATCGAATTGACGTTGGTGTCCATGGGCGTGCCAAAGTAGTCCTGGAGGCGTTGCACGTCGGCACTCGTGGCTTCCAGCTTGCGACGAGCCGTTGCGTTGCCGTTGCGGGCGACGTCGTCAAATACTTGAGCGCGCGTGGGCGCCGTGTCGGCGACTGTGACCATGGGCTTGACCATGTCGCGCGCCGGCCGACCGCCGAACACCGGATTCTTGGGGTTCAGCTTGGAGATGACGCCAATGGGCGTGGTCGGGTTCGCCGCAATGGACGACGCGTCCGTGAACTGCGGTGGAATCATGGCCGCGAGCACAGCCACGAACAGCAGCGAAGATGGTGCGCAGACCATGGTGGTGGGTCAGTGGTGGGAACACTGGAATTGTGGGTCTTGTAGCTCTCGGGGACTGCCGTGAGGTTGGACAATGAGCTCTTTTGCTGTGCGTTTCTGGATTTCCACGTTATTTCTCCCGTCCAGAAAAGCGCACCACGTGAGCGGGACTTCCTCTGGACACGCCACCCAGGTTCGAATGAAGAAACATGCCTCCTCTCCCCCTGTTCTGCACAGCGCTGTGGATCCGATGACATGCACAATACGTTCCGGTCAAGATAGTGGGAGCTCTGCAAACCTGCTTATTTCGTAATACCTCTTTTAAATAATTGTTTCTGTGAAATATAACGGTACCCAATTGGCTTTTTACACTGATTTCACACACAATAAACTGTAGACATTCACTAAATTCCGGAATCGCTTTGAGGCGCTCCAAAACGCAGCGTTCTGTGACAGGATACCGTACTGTACAGAAAGTTCATCGAATCCTGATTCCAGGTGGCGAAACCTTCGACCAGGGCAACTCGCCGATTTTTCAAGCAACTGTGATGGATCCGGAGCCACATAATCAGCCCGAACCCTTGTGCAAATGCGCCCACTTCATCCAGATGCACTTGGGTACTTGAAGTGACGGAGTCAGTTGGACGAGTATCTTCCCCCTGATATGGTTCCGAGTTCTTCCTGGACTACAGTATTATTTTGTAGTGCATCAAAGCGCTGGGCTTGTTACAGTTTGTAGCGCCTCTAAGCACCGGGTCACATCTTCATACCTCTTATATGGGATAAATGCAAGAATAAAATAGTAGTCAGTTGACTGTAAATTTTGATTCCAAAGAAGATAAAGTGTCAAGGTCCATATACAAGGGCGGTGCTTAGAGACGCTACATACTGTATTGCAGTATCTGTAGAGGCTGATGGTTCTGATATCCATCGCAATGTTAGCTGGAGCGTCGGCTAACTTCTTGAATGCGACCGAATTGATATTAATCCTTCGTTGGACTCGGAGGAGAATTGGCCTGGGATTTCACCGGGCGGAAGAGTGAAGTTTCGCCTCTGGATACTGTACAACACGGACACAAAGCTGGAGGGTATTACTGGAGGCTGGAGTGCAGTCTCATTTGGGAAAGAGATGGGGGGAGACCTTCAAGAATAGAAGCGCCGCCTGATGCTAGCCCCTGGAGCAGTTTTCTTGAGCCATTTCTTCTTGGCATGGAAGAACTTCAACATCCGATATCATTGACTGAAGCTTTATTCAGGTTCATGCGTTTCATAGCAGCATCGAGCTGTGCACAATCCGCACTTTACTGCGAGTGCAAATTTTCCGTCCATCTGTGACTATGAGAACCATTATTTCAAGATCAGACTACTGTACAGTATGATGGAGCCTCGTTCAATTTGGTCTTTTGGTGCTCAACTATAGATCGATAGCGTCGAGGTCGTCTCAGAAATGGTCAACAGACTCGTATGAGTGTCTACAGTATTTGGGTCACTGGTTGAACCTTGGTGAGGGTTCTACGCCGCTTTCGCGCCCTCCAAAGTACAGTGAATCCGTACTTCATCTGCTATTAGGCCACACTCGAGATTGGCCCCGTCATAATTGGGTACAGATCAATTGCGCGAGCCCAATCCGTACCGAAAAACGATAGACATGCAGCGTTGAAGCTCAGCACCCGTAAACGCTCCGCGATCAACGGTACTACCGTACAATGTAGCGGTACCGGTACTGTGACTGCAGGCTAGACCAAGTCTTCCGTGAGTAGTCACTTGCACACGAGTGGCTGGACGGCTCCAGTGGTTCTTGCAGGCGAGGAAGTTTAACCCTCCATTCCTCAAGACTGACAGGGTGTCGCATGTGTACACCAAGTCAAGCTTGTTGGGCTCAGTGCAGTTCGGTTTTGTACCACGCAGATCAACGCAAACCAGCTCTAGCTCATACCCCCACAGGATACGACATTGATGGTCGTGTCCAGCAAGAGTTTTATGGTTTTCTCCTGAATCCTACCTGTCCAGAGTCTGGACTCCAGACCATGCTTGTGTCAGTGCGTACTCGCTCACTAGGAATAGCGAGTTGCAGGCTTGCTGCCACACGATGGCGCGCGGAAAGCACTGCTGAAAGATTGCTGAAAGACAGTACTGTAGTGATTTTAAAAAATACGAAGCGTCTCTGTGACGTTGTTTCGAAGGTGAATACTATCCCGGTATGTTACGGTTGGCGGGAGCATCCAAGAGTCCGTCGCGTGGGGATGACAACACGTCGATAGTGAAAAGTGCTCTAGAATTGCCCAAGAACACGGTAGGACCGGACCACACTGATGGCGGCGAGATTGCACTGCTCTGCTGCTGTGTACGCTGTAGAACGTTGGGTCCGACTCTCGACGCTCCAGGTAGTCTCAGACTATAAGACGTGCCAGTCTGGAGTGGGTGCCCAGGAGAATGAGCGTGTGTTGTTCAGAGAGAGTGATGGTCTCGAATCAGCGCGCCCAGCACGGTATGTCCCCACCACTGGGCAAGAACCGATGGAGCCAGCCAGCTCTTTGCCCGCACCCGCGTCTGCGGATCCCTGCCAGATCTGCTGGGACAATCTGACCGAGTCTGATGCCTCCCTCTCGGACGCGCGAGCGCCACGATCGCTGTCGTCCCGCGTCGCGCACTTCTGCCGCCCAAAGTGTCCCGCCACGGTCTGTCTGGGCTGTCTCCAGACCCACATCTCCGTGTGCATCGACAGCGCGTTTCCCGGTGTGCTACCCAAAGTGCGCTGTCCAGTCTGCCTGGTCGCTGTGAACAAAGCCCGCTGGGAGCACCTCGCGACGCCCGACGCGATCGACAAGTTCGGCTGGCTCTGCCGCGTGGCCTGCGCGTTTCGCTCGCCGTGCTGCGACAATGGCGAGTACACGCACTTGCCGTTCGCGATCGACGCGCAAGAAGACGAAGAGGCCGCACAGACGCGCACGCTGAGGCTCGTGCCGTCGGCCAAGCGCAAGCTCCCGGTGCTGCGCAAGCTGTGCCGTGCCTTCTGCCACCATCGGGTCGACGCCAAACAAGTCGTGGCAGCGATCGAAGACCTCTCTCACTATGGCGGGGATGAACTCCGCGAGACACTGTTTGAGCACGTGCTGCTGCGCGTCTTCGACGAAGAGCGCCGCGCGACGCTGCTGCTCTCGTACCACCACAAGTACAAGCTCGTGATGACGCGGTGCTGCCTGCTGCAAGTGTGTTTCAACTGCAAACGCAAGTGGGACTGGCACGACGGCATCCACTGGGACCCCATGACGTGCGACGAACCCGAGATCGACATGGATGGCATTGTTGATTGTCCTGGCTGCCACGTGACGGTTGTCAAGGTCGAAGGCTGTGACAGCGTCACGTGCCCGTGCGGCGAACACTTTACGATCCACAGTGCAGACCCGTTCGAAGAACGATGGGATGGCGGTATCTTCGACTAGTAGAAGCGGACGTCAGTTACGCAAGAGTTGACATCGCTTTGACAACGTAGAGTGAACGGGGCGCTGCAGGAGGACTCAGTTACAACCGCGTAAGGCCACTGCGTTAATCGCAGCGCCATCGAGACACTACTCGGTCTGCCAATCCAGCCCGACCAGTTCGCGCTCTTTATGCTCGCCCTAACTACGACCTTGATGGTAACCTTGTACTGCGGCATCCAAGTCTCGCGTTTCGATGTCCGGGACAAGAACTCGACCCAGCAGACTGGTACTTGATGATCGTCGTGGGCGATCGCAAGGCCATTGAAGTCATGATGAATTCCGGGGCGGACGACCCCGTCACGAAAATGGGTTGCTTTTTCTTCTAAATGATATGGGCCGCAAATAGGGTGTGACGTCGATCTGCCTTTGTCGCGTTTGATTCTATCGTTTTGTTGAGTTTGAAGTCGACATGTCGGTGAACGGAAACATGACCAGCGATAGCCAGAAGAAGAAGGCCCAGCTCGCTGTCAGCTGAGTCCCTGGTGTGCGGCCCTGCGGTGTAGCGCAAACCCGGATCGAAGTCGTGTTTGATCACACACACTTTGCCGCTAATGGACGCTACAGTATCTTCTCGTGGGATTTTAAGGCGTAGCCGCTCGTAGAGCTGCGGCAGCTCACTCGCGTATTGTTCAAGACTCATGATGACTTGGATGTATCCACTTGTGTATTGCGTTCCGGGGCTGAAAACCCACAATGTAATACAGTGAGCTTGGCCAAGTCTTTGACGACACGGGTCGTTCATCCGAATCGCTGGGCGACATCGATGCGACAGAAGAAACCATCACCATTATGATCGACGATATCTCGTTTCAGGCCCAAGAAGAACTGCAGTGACTGAATAGTGCCCCAACGCGAGCGTTTGTACTATTAACGGTACCAGTACCGGGTTTTTTTCACACACCTCGTCACGGAGGCGGCAGGTCTGCTCTGGTCGGTGCGTGTGGCGGAGGTGCGCGCTGCGGCCCCGCCCCCCTCAACGGATCTACTCCACATCGTGTTGACACGGCGGCGGAGGCGACTGGGCGCTCTCCGACTCTGGACTGGAAGCCATGATTCGGTCGAGCTGGACCGACACATTATCCGTGCACTCTCCTCAGGTTTTGCGGACCCAACTGACCGGATCCCCCAGATTCGCCTCACGACAGACCATTTCCTGCTGTT
>JAADVZ010000572.1:0-20319 GCA_023335925.1 Pythium phragmitis | reverse complement strand
CCCCCCCCCCCCCCCCCCCCCCCCCCCCCCCCCCCCCCCCCCCCCCCCCCCCCCCCCCCCCCCCCCCCCCCCCCCCGCGTCTTGCCCGGCGTCGCCTTTGGCTACATGTAGCGCCAGCGTGTATACCAAGAGCTGCGCAACGGCACCAGCAGGAACTACTTGCACGCGTGCTGCCTCTCCATGTCATACCTTTCAAGATGAGATTAGAAAGAAACAATGTAGTCGTGAAGTCGCATTGATCATGTTCTGGTACAGTATGGAATGGGTACGAATTCTCACACGTCGTTTACGCGTCTTTCTCTAGCGCACGAGTTCTCTTGCCACGACGCGTTTACTTCTTCTTCCCGTTGGCCTTGCCCCCGCCGGCGTCTCCGCCGGCCTCTTTCGCCGCCGCCTTCCTGGCGATCTTCTCCTGAAGCGCCTTGGCGTCGGCCTCGCGGCGCGCGACCGGGTCGCCCTTGTTCACCTTCTCATTCGCCTTGTTCCGGGCCTGCGCGCGCTGTACAAACACGCGTAACAACAATTCGTCGACGTCAAGAATCTCTTGGTGGTTCCTCAGCAGCTACGCCACTACACGTACTGCGCGGTCGACGTCTCGCTGGTTTCCACGCGACATATTCGATTGGCTACATTGAGGTGGGCAACGAGGGGAGAGAGAGAGGAGACGCCATAGAGTCAGCGTCGCTTAGCGCCCAGGGTAGGGAGGGGGCGCGCGAGGGGCGCCGCCATGTACATGAGTGCGGCGGTCGGGATTGCTTGGCTGAATATTCCACTCTGGTGTTGGCGGAGAGCAAAAGCTGACCGAAATATTTCCGAATATTTCCGATACGGTTTATACAGTGCGCCCCCGCACATTCCCATGGATACTATCAAACACAAGGAGCATAATTAACATGTTTGCAACGCTCGACGCGATTGTGGGAGCAAGCTTACCAAATCTTCCGATTTTGACCGAACGGTCAGAGGTACTCCGGAAAATAATATTTCGCGCTTTTCTCAAAAACCACTACTCGGGAATAGGTGCATTCGATAGACAATGCGATTCGCTGTAATTTGGTGTTCTTTGATCGTTAATTGACCAACCCGTTCAAAAGTTTTCATTTGAAAAGTGAAATTCTCTATTTCATTGGCGCGCACAGTACACAGATTTACGTTGGCACGACTCGGACGCGAGTTTCAGCTATCTAACTTAAATCAGTATACAATGTGTCTTCCCTGTGAGGAATTTTTCCTCGAGCCGGTTTCTTATCTGATTCGAACTTAGTGTCATGTGCCGCACTTACTGGAAAGGGTGGGTTTTTTCTTTGGCCCGGAAAGCCCAACGACCCATCAGAAAAGGGAAACCCCCTTCGCCGTCACGTGCCCGCCAAAAGAAAGGATACGCACCCCGCCATATTGACGTTGCCGTGGCGATATGAGCTTCTCCACCGCACCCCTCGCTGACGGAACGGACTCACCGATAGCGTCATCCTACGCGCATGCCGACGGTGATGACGATGGTGTCTCGTACCCGCGCAACGGGTCATTGAACGCCAAGTTATTCGCGAAAAACCCACCCCATGTTGCCGCTGACGATCGAGTCGTTGGCCATCACTATGAAGAGCAACAAGGTGGTGGGGACGCAGGTGAGTCAAGCGTATCGGAGGACGGCAGCGACTATGGTGACGAGCTGGCGAATGGTAACGGCCACACGACGCTCGACGATGAAGACGACGACGACGAGTACATTCCTGGGTCGTCTGACGAAGACTCGGGCGGCGAGAGTGACGCGGACGTAGATGAAGACGGCGACTTGGACGACGAAGAAACAAGTATGCGCAGCTTGCTGCTGCCCATGGCCAAGTACGCGAAGCAGCTTCTCTTTTTGGGCGAAGACGACGACAGTGATTTTGACGAGCAAGACGCTGAGCTGTGGGATTCGCCGCACGAGAAACGCGAGTGGATCCAGCGATACGAGGCGATGAACCGAGCGTACATTGACCAGTATGGCTGCCGAATCGATGCGCCTGCGAATCCTGATATCAAGAAGCGCCTGCGCCGCGAACGGAACCGAGAAGCCAAGTACTCACTGGTGCTGCTCGCACTGGCCGTGGCGTACCTCGTGCGGCTGCTCATGGGTCCTGTCACCATACCGTCACTTGGTGCTGTGAGCTCTATCGCCATGCCTTCTCCCACGCCACTGGCTTCTGAATCGGCCCCTGGCCCGGCGCTTTCCGACGCGACACGAGGGTGGGAAACCGCCAGTCCGCCGTGGTGGACTGTGTGGACAGAGAGACTTGTCGTACGAGCCTTAGGATGGCCTCGATCGGTCATCACGAGCCTGCACTCGGCTCACGTGACAAAGACCTCTACAGTGGGTTCCGGATCAAGTGGCCAGCCGGCCTCGCCTTCGTCGGATATCGAGAAGGTCTCGTCCTGTGAAGCTTCAAGTCCCTTGCCCCCAACGACAGTACGACCGGGCGACGACAGCACGCAACTGCCACCGTCACAGCCGTTGGGGTCGGAGAACGTCATTATCGAGGGAGATGTGGCGGTATATACGAATGCGGCAGATGATATTGCAATCGGAAGCCCGATGCCCAATGCGAACCCGATCACGGAAGCTGATCCAGTAGAGAGACCCGCTGCTGAAGAAGAGCAAAAGCACACTTCAACCACCGACTCCATCGCAGCGGCTGGAAACATCGGTGTTGTGAGTACAGAGAAAGCGAGCGCGTCTATCAAGGTGCAAGAATTAAAGGCCCCCGAGGCGAACACAGTCGCGGTGAATTCCGAGATGAACGTACTTGTGGAAGAACAAGACGCAAGCACGAGACCTTCGGACAAAGTGGACGTGAATGAACGAACGCACGAAGAAGACAATGATGTTCGCCGTGAGAAGACGGCTGTGGAATCGTTCAAGCGTTGTCTGGACATGTTCTACATGCTGGTGAAGATGAAACACGATGCAAGTGTGAAGACGGCGGCAATGGACGAGTGCAATCAAGCTGTGGAGGATGCTTCCAATCCAGCATCCATTTATTGGATTCAAACACGCGTACTCCGCGGTGACATGCGAAGTCTGATTCAGTCTTTCCGGGACGCACAGGGAGATTATGAAGCTGCTCTCACAAGTGATGCCGTCACAGGGGCGGCGTTTCGTTCGGAGATCCAGATCAAGATCGCCTCGAATCGCTGGATTGAGTACTACCACACGAAACAGTTCAAGGAATTACGCAGCGACTGCCAGCGCGTGGTGAACCACGCGGCCACCACAGCGACAGCCGAAGAATCCGGCCGAGTTGTCGAACTCGCACGCGATTGGCTTCGTGCATTTCGGAAAGAGACCAAAGTCTTGGAGGTCCTCACCAAGACCCGCGCGTGGACGCTGTACCGTCCAGTGGTACCAGAGACGAGCAAGGATTAATTTAACGCTGCACATTTTTCTCTTTACATAAGCGCCCCTCGCTCTGCGCAGGAAATGAAGACAAAAGAGTCACGGGGAAGCTGGCATGGTAGGCTTCATTCTCGGATCTACTGATGATTTTGTGTCGATGCCTACAGCTGCCCGCCATCGTCATCATCACCGAGCTCCACAGGTGCTGGTAGCGTAGTGTTTTCGCCGATCGCGGCGTGCTCCATGATCTGCGTGAGTTCGAGCAAGCCAACGTCTTCTAAGTTGCTAAACGCCTGGAAGTAGTCGCCGTCAAAGTCGTATCGAATCATTCGCCCTGCGCTGTTGAAGTAAAACCGCAAGTTGATTGGCAAGGCCAACGATCTTCCCACAAGCTTGTGAATCAAGTCTTCACGGCCGCGTAAGTGGGGACACATGGTGCACACGGCCTGTCGAGTGATGAGGCCGTCCAGCACACCCTTCGTCTCGATCATGCACACCGCGACCGTCGGATCATTTTCTGACAGTGAGCTCACTTGGTGGCGGGCCGACTGGTCGACCAGATCAATGACGTTCATCGATTGAAGACGCATTGAAGTCGACGGGAACAAGTGTGTGTACCGCCGCCACTGCTCGATCCACGTATCGAGCCCCAGGCTTCCGCCTCCATACGCAAAGTGTTCTCCATCAAGCCGAGTATTGAAGAACCGAAGCATATCAGGAAGCCGCGGCCCACGAAACCCGTCGCGGAACGTATCATAGTATTCGATGGTCATATTCACGAGCGCGTCGCGGCTCCTGGTGTTCAGTATGCGCGCGTGATGGAGAGACATGAGCTCGTCGCGCTGGCGGCGGAGTGCCTCGACCTCGCTCATGAGCCGCACTGTGGCCACGAAGTCATCGGCGCGCGCACGGCCCGTGCCGAATCGTGGTCGTCGCAACGCACCGCCGCGCCTCCTCGTTGGGTACACATGACGCCCGTCTCGAACAGCCAAGCCCCGCGTGACAGGCAGCATGTCTGCGTCCGACTCGTACTCGGATTCGGACAAAGCCGACACCGAGGAGAGCGACGAGACATCCTCATCATCGGTCTCAGCACGCGGTCGCTTGGGCGAAGGGCGTGATGCGCTGGCCGACGTGGCGCGTGTTGTCTCCTCGTCCGATGACTCGAACTCCATCGCGTTCGTTCAACTCGTGATGATCTTGAGTCGGACAAGCGTGTCCGGTCCTTGACAAAGGCCTTCCCCGTTTCTTGACACAGTATGGTCAAATGGTGGGTTTCTAGAATATCCATTGGCTGATATTCCTCAGGAGTGGCTAGTATTATAGCCAATCGTACGCTGAAGAAACGCCAAGTGAGACCATTCAGTTCCAAGCAACGAGATAGAAGATGCGTCAACCACACAAGTACAAGGATTGTAACGTCCGCAGCTGCTCGGTCGAGAAACCGAAGCGCGTAAAACTCATCCGTCTGGATTTTCTTGTCTTTTCGACCATTCACGGAGCCGCCACGCTGTCGCCTTGGTCGTCGTCTCGCTCCACGACTTCTGGCACGAGACTGCACTCGCCCACGGTCGCATGCGCCATCATGTGTGCTACCTCCAGCAAGCCAACATTCGCAACGTTGCAAAAGGCCTGGAAAAAATCGGCGGCGAAGTCCAGACGAATGATCCGGCCGGTGGTGTTGAAGTAGAAGCGCAAGGTGATCGGGCAGAGCAACGGCATGTAGATCAGCTTGTGGACCAAGTCGGCGCAGTGGCGAAGATGCGGCAGCAGCGTATCGACCGCCTGGCGAGAAATCACGCCCGTCATCGTGCCGCGGGCCTCGACTATACACGTGGTCGTCGACGAATCCGTGGCCACGACTCTCGAGGCATCCAATGGGTCGATCAAGTGCGAGCAGCTCGTCGCGCGCACGCGGATCGCGATCAACGGGAACATGCCCGTGTACCGATGCCACTGCTCCACCCACGTGTCCATGCTCAGTGCGTTCGCACCGTACGCGAAATTCTCGCGATCAATGCGCGCATCCATGTACTGCACGATGCGTGGGAGTCGAGGCGCGAGGAACCCGTCGCTGAACGTGTCGTAATACTCGAGCGCAGTCGTCACCATAAAGTCGCGGCGATCCGAGTTCAGCAAACGCGTCATATACAGAGCCGCCAGCTCATCGCGGCGGCGACGCAGGGATTCAACTTGGTTGGCAAGTGCGATGGCTGTGCTGCCTGAGGCTGTCTGCCGTGGATTGTGGCGACGGACGATGATGCGCGGTGGCTGGCGTCGCGCAAGGTTAATTCGCAGTCCAGTCCTCCTCTCAGTTTGCGACTCGTCGCCGTCCGACTGGGACGATATCTCCTCACTGTCGGTGTCCAACGATGTGCACTCTTCACCCTCCTCAGAAGATTCTTGTGAGCTCGTGGTCGGCTCGCTCCCCTCGTCATCTACGTCCAATATCTCCGCTCCATGGGCATGTGCGTCAAGCCGTGCGTGCTGCATGTTTCTGTGACGAGTGCGGCCTTTTCCGTAGTGGAAGGAAGATCCAAAGTTGTGTCGGAGAGATGCGGGTGAGACGAGGTCTCGCGATATGCCGCAACGCTTGACCTTGTCGCTGAATGTCCCAGCGTACTTCGATTTCCTCCACTTATATGTCTGCTGCGCCGAAGTTCCATGCGTGCGGACTTGTTGAGTGAGGGAGAGGTACGTCAAATTGTTTGAAAACACATTCTGCTGATAATATTTGAAAAGCTGTGCTGAAAAAATTTCCCTTCCCCGCCAGAGGCTCTCACTCTAAGGCCGGGAGCATGCTGTTTTCACCGATGTCGGCGCCATCCATAATCTGCGCAAGATCCATGACTGTCACTGTCTCGACGCTGTGGAAACCACGGAAGAAATCGACGTCCAGATCCATGCGAATAACTCGTCCGGCGCTGTTGAAATAGAAGCGGACGCCCACTGGGCAGTCGAGTGGCTTGCCCAAGAGCTTGTTCAGAAGATCCTCTCGGTGAAGCACGTGGGGGAGTATGGCAGCGATTGCGTCGCGCGAAACCATGCCGGTCATTCGGCCTTGGGCCTCAACGACGCACACAGTTGTCGTCGCATCGGTTATAGCGTGGATGTCGCTCAGATCAATCAAAGACGAACAGGTCGTTGCCCGTACGCGGATCGAGATCGACGGGAACAGCTTGGTGTAGCGTCGCCACTGCTCAATCCACATGTCGGTGCCGAGTCCCGTTGCACCGTACTGGAAGACTTCGCGGTCCATGTGGTTGTTCAAGTACTGGAAGATGCTGTGCACTCGCGGAGTCGAGTATCCGCTGCTGAAGGTGTCGTAGTACTGAAGCACGGTCGTCACGAGATGGTCCTGGCGACCCGTGTCAAGCAAGCGCGCAACGTGGAGCGCCATCAGCTCGTCCCGACGGCGGCGCAGGTCCTCGACTTGGCGAACGAGCTGCATAGCTTCCAGGTCCGAGTTGGTCGCGTGTCCACGGTTCAGTCGACGCGGCGGCCGCGCATACGGACGAGGACGCGGGCGTGGTTGGTTGACGACGCCTCGATCTCCGACAGGCGGAGTGCGAGCGTCATCCGTCTCAGCGTCTGTGGTCGTAGGTTCGTCTTCCCCATCGGTCACCGCGAGAATCGAGTCATCGGGTTCAGATGGTCGTCGCCTTCCGTCCGCCGGCCATCTATTTGGCTCTCCGTCACGTAAAGCCTCCATCGGGGTCTCGCCGTAAAGTAAACCTTGAAAATGTGCCGTGAGAGGCCACCTCAAGTCTTCAAGTTTCTAGGTTTATCGAGCATGTCGCAAACATGAACGTCGCGTCCCATGCTATTGTCTGCGCGTCCGTCGCTTAGCAAATAGAGCACCATTCGCTGAGTCAGGCCTTCTGTTTCGCACCATTGGTGTTTCTCATCCCATTGGTGTGTGCGACACGTGCGACGGACAATGCTGTGGCCCTTCGACGAAAGCTCGGATTACCCGGCCGACAGTGAAGCCGCCAGCCAGTCGCGAACCGCGATTCGTGATGACAAGTTGTCCGTACTACACTGTAGACGTTCCAAGCCGACGTACTTGAAGCCCACGTTGTCCGCCCTACAGAACGGCGTCAAGTCCAATCGTTTGCCAGATGTGAAGTCCGCGTTCGTTTCTGTAGACGAGAGAAGCTGGGGGTCACGTGTACCACTTGCTATCGGCCCGTTTCAAATGATCAAATGGTTCGTGAGTGCGGCAGAAATCTCCTTCCCCAGTAATAAGTTGATCTTGACTTGTTGTCAAATTAATTTACTGTCCTACATCGATTGTTGCAGTGCGCCGTGCGAAGCAACGTCGAACGGCATTGTATTCTGTAGCCTCAGCCGGGTCACAAGAGGCCCCCCAGGCGGCCTCGATCAATTGTGGTTGAGTGGTCTTCGTTTCAGAGCACAATCACTACTAAACTACGTTATACATGACCCCACTCGGTCCCTCATGACCACGACAGCAGCCGCGGTGGCATGACGAGGTTTTCCCACCGCAGGAGCTGCGCACCGAGCTCGATCATAAAGTACTGGGCCTGCTCCTCACTGATACACGTGCAGACGTTGCCATAGTCGATCTCGACCGTGTCGTCGTCGAGCTGCACAAACGACACGAACGCCGTGCCTTCCGTGATCCAGAAAATGTCGTTGCGCGGCAGCACGGTCTCGCGGAGCATCTTGTGGCGCGGCGAGTCGAGCGCGAGCATGAGCACAGTCGAGCGCACGCACGTGAGCCCACTCTCTGCAACGTACGTATCGTCGACGCGCGTGAGCTGGTGAAGGAACCGCACGCTCGTCGAGCCGGACGGGTCCGGGGCGTTCCGAAGCGAGATCTCCGTGTCGGCGCCGAGCGTCTGCAGCGAGTGGCTCACAAACTTGGTGCGCTGGATCCGCGCGTACTTCTCGGTCGAATTGAGGCACTCGAACGCAAAGTCGGCGAGCCCACGCAGCGTCGCGACCGCCTGCCCGGCGGGCGACTGCACCTGCCGCATGAACCGCACGCGCGAGATAAACGGGCCGGGCTCGCCATTGGCCAGCACGGTTCGTTCAAGCGCGCGCTGCGCGCGCCAGCCCAGGCACATGACTTCGCGCATGCCGAGCTCGCCGCGATTGAACGCGTCTTGTAGTACGCGTACTTTACGGTACCCTTCGCGCGTGGCGTCGTCGCACTCGCGCTGGGCAAATGGCTCAAAGTAAAACGGCGGTTCATGGGGCTCGAAATACACAAAGAAACCGCGGAGCTCGTGGGAGACATTCACTGCGTGCGGCTCGGCATTGTCCGCGACGTGCAGCAAGCCGAGCTCGTGATGGAGCAGCAGCTTGAGCTTGACAAACCGTTCGAGCTCGTCCCGCAGGATCGCGTTCTGCGCACGTCGCAGTTCCGCTTCGTCGACGAGGCTGCAATAGATCTGCTGGAATCGCACCAGTCGCTCGGCTGGCGTGAGCAGCTCCTCGTTCTGATTGGACCCCATGGTCGTGTCGAACGTGGCGAACCCCAGCGGACAGCCGCTCAAAATAATGGCGCGGCGAATCGCGAGTCGCTGTGCGAGCTGTGCCTCGAGCTGCTTATGGAGCTTCTTCATGTCCGCGAGGGACTGCTTTTTGCGCTGGCGGAACGCGACCATGTGGTCGCGGTGGTACTCGCGCTTGAACTGGAGCGCGTCCTTGTTGTTGGCGTCGAGAATCCAGCCGTGCCCCACGAGTGCCGGCGTCGCGCTGCCATCGTGTCCATGAGCAGCTAGTCGTGTGGGTGTCGCGGCGCGGGCGTCGTCGCGCGGCATTTTCGTGGAGTAGCTCTGGGGTGTTGGCGATGGGAGCAGGACGTCTCGAATGGAAGACTACAGTAGCCAAAGCGCTGCACGAACGGCAGAAATCCACGGAAGAATGATGGGGAGGAGAAGCTGCCACCACCATTAGCAAATATCAGACCATATGGTGAGACCGATGTACCTGGGGCCACCATCTAGACAAATATCGAACAAATCTCTCGATCGCGACCATCACTCCGGACATTGAACCCTATGTGGGTCACCTAAAGCATTAAATGACCTCCTTGCAGTTTTAACCAGGAGTCGAGCTACAGTACCGATTCTCAGAAGCCTCGTCACGCTCACGGCTTTCTACCGTTCAGTATATGTCTTCCGAGTAGCGCTTTACGTCCTTGGTTGGCTGGTTTAAGTGGCGGATCAGCGCAGAATCAAGTGGTGTGGTGCGGTGTATGAGTTGTTGTTTTGTGTGGACATGCCATTCGTGATGCGTACTACTACGTAGTATTGAGTAATCCACTGCACTCGGGATCGGACTAATCTGGGTGATAGATACAAAACGGCATTCCAGATTCATGAACGGGCACACACCAACGATTACCGCTCAGTCAATCACAACTCGGAGGCACATCCTAGACGCGATATACAGTGTACTGTATTAATACAGTTACTGTAACAACAGGACCCAACTGATGGTCTCCTCTCCACATTGCAACGGATCGGTTCCGCAATTGCGTCTGTATCGAGATGGAATGTGGTCAGTCGTTGGCCAACCGTCATCAGAAGCCTATG
The DNA here is from genome assembly GCA_023335925.1 of Pythium phragmitis. Lineage (NCBI taxonomy): Eukaryota > Oomycota > Peronosporomycetes > Pythiales > Pythiaceae > Pythium > Pythium phragmitis. Next base: position 10,374 of record JAADVZ010000572.1, on the reverse strand, counting down.
CCTTTGGAGTGGAACAGGCTTCAGATCCAACACACAGTCGTTCGAGTTGAGCCAGGCCTTGCTCGTTCAAACTATTTTTATTGATGAAAAGCCCAAGACTGCAACCATATACACAGTACAGTGTATTACTTCAACTGCTGTGTAGCCATTGCCATGAAGAAGAGGTGTTGACGTGAACAAGAAGGATGTTCCACAGACTCTTCGTTAATAGATGCGGGCCACAGCAACGAGACGAGTTGTCGCGGCACGATTCTAGCTCCGTCACTAAACGCAGATCGAACTGGACGCCAGAACCACTAACGTTACCGGTATTGGTATATATTCCAAACCTGGGGGCAAAGAGTATTCTCGAAGCCCGTTTGTGATGGTGGAGGTGCTGGCCTGTGAAGATGCTGATACTGTTCCGACTGGCTAAAAACGATCGAAGGACCCTTTCTACACTGCGGAAAGGACGTGACGCAGTGCGCGTCGATCTATCGCAATGGTGGTTTCCGGACTTGTCACCTCATCAATGCGTTTCACGATAAACTATCTTATACTCTGAGTGAAAAACGAACGGGGCACGTGAGAAGTTTGCCCGAATCGCGCAGAGCGAGCCTAAAGAAGCCTGCACGTTCCAGGTCTCGACAGGCGGCGACAAGGATTTGAAGACGAGAACTGTAACAGTTAAAGGAGCACTAGAGAGGTTCTGGAGGCGACTCGAGACGACTTGGAAGGAGGTTAATTGTGTTGCAGTGCAATATGGAAAGTGAAATATGAAACACGCAACTTGGATATACAGGCAGCGCTCCCTGTGGAGACCAAACTTGCTGCTCCTACTTCTACTAGCAAACCATATCCAGGGCGAGCCCCAGGCACTCCTACAGTCTCGGCCTGGGTTCGCAGCATGGTCTCAAGGCCTGGGTACAAAGCCTGGGTTCATGGCCTGGGTACAGAGCCTGGGTTCGCGCATCCACACCTTGGGTTCTTGGAGAAGAGCCACACAAACGTCGCGATCTCTCCCAGCACAGCACACAGCTGCTGAGATGACTTCAACAAGAACAATCAGAGGGGATTGTTGCCATTGACTGCTCACGTCAGCCAGACACAACGGAGACCCCCAAGCAAACTGGTAAGAGACTCTCCCTTGTACAGTATTGCCGTCTTGAATTCATAGCCTTTTTCGAGGGGAACGGGATATCCAGAACTCTAGGATAATTCGTTTTGGGACTCTTGCTGGCCAGTTGAAGTCAGCAAGAAGAGCGCGCAGTTTTACGTACGCATGCAATTCAGTCTCGCCACCAGAAGATTGTTCTCGTGAAGAGTTGGTATGCAACTTGAGACTGCAGACATCTACGGTACACTCCCTTCTAAATTGCGCGATGAGCTCTTGGCCGATCACAGTTGAAAACCTAATTGGCTTAGAAACTTCTCCCAGTATACGATTCTCCACCAACGTCTCGACGGCTGTGTGCGTAGCCTCCTCGACACAACACCGAATCACACGCCAGCACCGATATTGCAAGCCCTTGTGAAGACAAACTCCACCAGGCAATCAAAGCACGGGGAGGTGGGGAGGTCAATGGCAGGCTATATTACGGTTTAATACAGCTGGGCTTTCGATTTACGTCGCCTGGTTACCCGGGGGTGTCCCACTCTTCGTCCCTACGGAGTACCGTAGTTTCAGGGGGGTGGAACGGGCCCACACAGTTCCCGGATTCGATCCGGGGACCACTCGGTTATTAGCCGAGAGCTCTACTGTCTGAGCTGAGGAGATCCCCATGCAAAGCACGGAATGTACCCAAGGGACTCACTTGCTCGGTGGCAATGGCTGCATTAAAAACGAGTCGCGGCAGACACTTCGTCACGGTCAGGTGAGGGCGGACTTGGGTGGAGAGGAATGTGTTGTCGTTGGCTGTCGTGTACCCAATGCTATATCAATAGTGGGTTTACGCCTTGCGCAGGTTGCGAAATCTGAATCCACGTCACCACCACTCCAGGACCCAGAGGCTCTGAGAAATCCCGTGCTCTGGGCCAGAGCACAGGATTACGATGGCATCTCAGCTTTTGCATCCCTTCGGATTAGTGATCCGTAGAGCTGATGGTGAAGGTCAAGCCAATCACACTTGTCAATACTCGTGATTGGCTTGTGTGGGATTCACGAAGTGAGATTTACGTAATCCCTTATTATGGTAAATAAACTTTTTAGGGTATACTGCACACTGCCGAGTGGCGGCATCGTCAACTTGATCCTGTGATCGGAGTTCCGCTTTACTGGCAAGGATCTCACCGCCAAAGAAACACACTCGTCTCGCGAGTATGTGGTGATTCACGCATATCTGGACAAAACGAGATTGAATGTAAACATGGTTTTAAAACCGTGACTCTTTCCTCATGCAGACGCGCGGATGGCATTTTCTCAACTGTACAGTCCCATCTTGAGGGCAGACTTTCTAAACATGGGAGATGCAGAAGATAAAGTGAACAAATATACAGTACACGGGTCTCTATGGATTAACATGCCGGCAAAATTGCAGACATAGTTTCTTATTCATTGATGTGTTTGGGAGTGTGGACGAGAACGGACAACTCATTTCGAGGTTTACTGGTTTATTTACTGTACATGGGTGCGGTGACGATGGAGGCGCGGCAGGCAGAAGCGGCGCTGTCTATTGCCACTCTCACTCTTCTCGTTCTTTGACAGACACTCATGAGGGCGCAGCTCCATGTCGCAGTGCATGCAGAGGTGCCTAAGCGCTTTGAAATACCGAAGCATTATAGAATTTAAATCGTCATGGATAAGCCTGCTATTCAAGAGACGAACGACTCCTCGGCACGACCGTTTGATTTGGCGGATCTTCCAGAGGACCTCTCCGAGGCGCTGTCGTGCTGCTGCAATCTGTTTGATCACACCATGCAACCGCTCGAGCACCTCGACGACTGTGACCTCCGTCTAGCTCAGCAGGACAAAACCGAAAATGTCACCAGTGAAGAGCTGAGCGACGAGACCACTGGAGTCCGATTCGGCCATCCTCGCACCACGGCGCAGAAGCAATTGCATCGGGAATCCATGGCTCGCCTGCGGCAGAAATTGCGCGACTCGATAATTCTTCTCCAAAACCGAGAAAAGGAATTGGAGCAAACACTGAGAGAGACAGTGACATCTCGTCCTCCCGACCGTAAAGGAGCCGACTCGTCGAGTTCTACCAACCAGCTTCGGCACGCGTACGTGGACCTCGTACGTGAACAACTCGAGCTCCAGGACGAGCAACACCAGCTGAAAGCAGCACGAGCACTTCGTGAAGCATACGAGCGGCTCGTCACACGAGAGATGGACAAGACACGCACGTTCGAGGTCCACTCACCTCAACCATAGCCGCACAGTGCAACTGGAGCAGAGATGAATTGCTCCAGTCGCGTATTTTTTCGCCACCCGAATCACTGCAGCGAAGCATAAACAGGTTTTTACATGCTCTCTATCTCTCGGAATTGGCACGCTCTACTCCTAACTGCTGGAAGGAGTCGCCCAAAGTTGCTGAAGGGTTGAAGTTTGGCCTAGGTCATGACCCTAAAATAGTATATCAGCCAAAATGAATTGCGCTTCCTTTGAGGCTGATATACTATTTTAAGGATATCCCTTGACTAGCGGTCCTCCAGATCACTTGTGCACTTCTTTTTTTGCGCTTGATTATCAACAGTCGTGTCTCGTGGGTTGTGTGAATGCATCCATCTGGCCCGTGTAAAATTTCGGTAAACCCACATCCAGGCTGGAGTACAAGAGATGCAGGCGTGACTGAAGTTGAAAAAAAATACGTGTTTGCTTGTTGTGAGCAGTACACAATACTGTACAGAGAGCTGTCGTTGTGCCTTTTGCGGGGCTTTGCAAAGCCGGCCCGTTTCTTTCATCTAGGCTGCTGTATGGATGGATGCGAGAACGGGCAACGAAGGTGGCGTGCGAGGGAGACAGCTCCTGCTGATGCGATGGAGACCCCTTTAGGAGGATGAGTGTTGGGGAGGTACCTTACTTCAGAGGTGGGAGAGAATAAGCCGTTGGTACGACTGTGCCATGATTCCCTATCAGTTGATTATTTCAATCGCCATGCACAAGCCCACTTCTGAAGGCAAGATCGAACCCCTGTCCTGGTCGAGTAGGCCGGTGGAGCCTCCGAAGGACCTCTCCACGATGTGTCGCCGCTGTCTCTTCGACCCTACCTCTGAACCTCTCAAGCACCGCTACGAACGTGCCGCCAGTGAAGAGCTCTGCAAAGGAGCTCGATTCGGCCATCCTCGTTCACCGGCCCAGAAGCGATTACATCGGGAGTGCATGGCACGCCTTCGACAAAAACGGCGAGGCTCGATCAATGCTCTCCGAAAACGCGAACAAGAATTGGAGCAAACACTAAGATACACTCTGGCAACTCACCGTGTTGACCGCCGCAGAGAAGCCGACCCGTCGAGTTCTACCGACCAGCTTCGGCACGCGTACGGAAGCCTCGTGCGTGAACAACTCGAGCTCCAGAACGAGCAGCGCCGGCTGAAAGCGACTCAATCAACCCGCGAAAAGTACGAGCGACTCGTCGCGCGAGAAATGGATAAGACACGCACTTTCGAAGTCCATCCGCCTCAACCGGAGCAGAGATGAATTGGTCTAGTCGCAGTCGAACCCAAGTTTACATAGCACATGCTCCTTCTACCTGTCCGATGGCTCCGGATTCTCCGTGGCTAGTCTTGATGATGATGATGATGAGGTATATTTACATAAGTTACATGGAAATGAACTAGTATAACCCCTAGGGAGCACTACGCGCACGCAGGCTGTCCGTGGCTAGTCGCGCAAGAGCGGTCGTATGTTCGTCTTTCGTTGCCTGCGCCCTACTCCGCGTTGGTTGGGCCGTGTCGTACAAGCTTCAGCAACAAGCCCAGCAAGGAGTAATAATGAGTCCGAATGAAGCAGTTCCACCGAAGGCCAAGTCGTAGTAGGGTGACCCGCCCTTGGGCCGTTACCTGTCCACTCCGAAGCGGTTGGGTCACAATATATGCCTGCCTCCAGTCAGTTATCCGCTTTGAGAGCTGGCTCGACTCTGCCACTACCCGCTCCAGTGGAAATGGAGTTGCAGGCTCTCGTCCCGAGGTGTGTTTTGATATGGTGCATCTGCGAAGGAGTTCTGCGTGGCCGACGACCGCGTCACGACACGCCAGTGTGGGATAAACACGCAGAGAACGCGAGAACACGGTATTTCAGGTCTGCCCATAATTTAGGAGACACACTGTTGACTCGACATCTCACCATCATAGGGACTTTTATTTAGAGCAGTTGCCAAAATTGGAGGACCCCACTCACTGAACCAATCAACCCAATGTGTACACCCACGAACGCACACAACGGGTCGCCCCCCTCTCCTTGCAAGCGTACGGCGAAGTTGGCGAGTGAAATGTCCGATTGTATTAATAATCCTCAACGAATCCATTCGTGAAATCATTTAGACAGGCAGGACGGACGAATCACTGGTATATGTACAGTCGACGGTATGCAAGAACATGTCGACGTCGACCTCAAATCGAAACGGTCACGGTCTCGCGATATAAGGACTCGAAATCTTCTCCAGTGGCTGTCGAGGGTGTGAACTTTAAACACGGAGGTCGAATGTGGAGGCCACATCAAGATCTGGTACTATCGTTTGTTGCGACATCAACGGCAGCAGTCACCAGTCAGCAATCAGTAGAAAATCAGCGGACTCCTGACTGCTGACCGCGGGTGCCCCAGTGATCCAATGACCACAACTGCACGTGTAAGAGTGTTTCACTTGCACAAACTATGGTGGTGGATGAGAGGCGCTCGACGAATGCATCTCTTCCCGTCGATGCAGTGGCATTCACCGGCTCCCTCTCGCCGTGGTTGGTGACAGACAGGGGCAGAGTGTTTGTCTGCAAGAGTGTTGGTTGTGGTATCTGCTTGGGTCAACAGTCTGCACTGAACTGTCTAATCCACATTCGCATACCGGTATGTACGGTACTTCGTCTCAGTGATCAGAGACGTAGCCATGCCTTAGTTGTGCACGCCCACACAACTAGTGGACACCACCGTTTAGTCCCATCGAGACCAAAATCCATGGAGGCATTTCAGCGAACACCCTCAGTTCAGATTCAGCATCGTCCTTCACAAGTCCACACGCCGCACAGTCGCCGAAACCAATAGCATGGCGTCAAAGGGTCAGCTCCAAGACCATGGACAACAAGATGTTCCCAACGCCTCGCCATTGACCTTCTGCTGTTGCAGTTTCATCGATTCGAAGTTGCCACCGGATGACCACCTCCCCGACTGTGAGCTCCTCGTGCTCAACCAAGACATCGATCGCGTCACGATGGAGGCATCCGAGGAGGCGGGCAATAATGCTGACACCAGTGAACCCCCAGCAGTGGCACAGCGACGTAAGCACCGCGAGACGGTTGCTCGTCTTCGTCAGAAAATGCGCAAGTCCATTGCTCTTCTAAAGGACGAAGTCGGTCGACTCGACCACGAACTGCGGTGCAGTGTTACGTCGACCAATGCTGAGCCGGCGACGGAGTCGGATAATGCGTTGAGGTTGCTTCGTTGTGCCTATGTGGAACTCGTGCGAGAGCAATTCCAGCTGCAAGACGAACGCGACCAGCTCGAGACAACGCGAGCACTTCGCGAAAAGTACGAGCGCCTCGCCCAACGCGAACTCGACAAGGCGCGTACGTTCCGCATGAACACCTAAGGGTAGGTTTTGCTACCGAGAAACAGGCAAGCATAAAGTACTTTTCTGTGCTATGGCATGCCCTGTGGGACGGCTGTCCGTCCCGAGCGCGACTGGTGACAACAGCACATAAAAACATATCTTGATAATCATTGGCGTGCTGATCTGTGCCTGCTCGAGAGATGAGATATTTATCCAACATTGTATGCCCTTCCATCGAATCGCCAGTCTCTGTTGCTGGTCGTCGTTATTATATTACTGATCCGCCGAAATGTCCCCATGCTGTGTCAGTGAACTAAACATTCTGAACAACGGACCGTATTTCAGTTCAATACCTCGGCTGCGACGATTGCTGCGAGCCCACATGATTTACACTGCAACACTGTCACACTGGCGTACGCTCCCACGATTTTATTCATGGATATTTAAGTTTCGCTCGCAGAGACTATTATTGTACTTCTAGAAGATTTTGATTGCTCCAACGGATTACGCTCGCTATCCACTGAGGATTAGGTTTATGTACGCTCGCATAAACTATTGCTCGAAACGATTACTCTCACAGGATTTTTTATGTGCGACACGCTGTTCAAATCATGAAGTGGCTTGTTTATGTACTACTCTTGAATGCAGATTTAGGATCTTTCTGCATATTCCGTTTGTGAACGCAAGGACTGGGCTGCAACGAGAACAGTGTCACCTGACAGTCAGTTGATCAAATGGCCCTCCAACGGCGTCGCCCTGTGTAGGCGTGGAGGTTTCTTCCGTGTACTGAACTATGATAAGATCACATGCTTACAATAACTTCCCTCTGTCGGCCAGTAAGACTGAAAAGAAATTCCACCATTGCTTCCGTGTACAATGATAATACCGCAGTACCAGAGAAGGTCACCTCTTCCTATCTCGCTCTTCGATAGACGGCGAGTCGGCTGAAGGGACCAGTGATACTGCATGAAGAACTAGAGAATACATCGCCACCCCGGACGAACAGTGCATGGAACTGGCCTGCAAACAGTCTTACAAACTTAACTACAAGAGTGCGAGACACTATGTCTATACGTGTCTGCGGCAACATGTGAAGCAATATCTATAGATCTGTACTCTAGCTACCGTATACTCAACGTTACCCCGTTTAGCCGTAAGGTGATGATATATAAAGTACTCGGATTGATTCTGTTTTGCGACAATTGAATACGCAGTATATACGCAGAAAAGCTCTTGGTGAGTTATAGATTATGGGAGGAGAATAGTTTTCCTGTGTGATGAGTTGCCGGTTCTAAGAGTGAATGTGACTTGCCCATCACCATCACGCGAGCAGGTTCGAGAGCCATTGAGACAGTCAACGCCAATGTCACCGTCAACACTAAGGGCCCGACATCCTCAGAAGCAAGCAAGTTGATCTTTAGACTGCTTGCTTCCAAAAGAGTCATAAAGAGATAGTTCCAGCGGCGTTGGCTGCTGGATTGAACGAGTCTCCGGATCTTTGGCGAAGTTACTGCTTTCCATGCCATTGCCCTGGCCGCCATGTATCACCCAAGCCCACAACCATGCTGTTCATATCCTCACTTTCTTCGCAGTACAACAACGCAATGACCACACCGCCTAGCCTCGCGTCCCTGGATAGCTTGGACCTGCTGTCATCATTCGAACTCGACGACATCGAGAAGGAGATACTTGCGGCCATGCCACCCTTTGACGAGTACTTCTGCTGTTGCCGCCTCTTGGACTCAACACTTGCGCCAAACGAGCACAGCGATAACTGTGCGTTTGCAGTGGCCAGCGGCGTCAGCTGTAGTGCCGACCCCAATGAAGATGCTCATGAACCGCGCGACATTCTCCAGAAACGCAAGCACCGTGAGTGTGTCGCACGCATTCGTGAGAAAATGCGATCCTCTATTGCGTCCCTGAAGACACAAGAGAGTGAACTGGCAATGAGCCTTCGCCGTGCCGTTGCGACTGCCCACGGCGGCACTTCCGCGACGGATCCACAAACAAACGCCAAGAGCTCGCTTCGCCGCGCGTATTTCGAGCTCGTGCGAGAACAAATCGAGCTCGAAAAGGAGCAGAACCAGCTTCATACGACACAAGCGCTGCGTGAAAAGTACCAACGGCTCGTTGAGCGAGAATTAGATAGGGCGTGTATCTTCCGTGTCGACTAGACGTTCGAAGACCGGCATGTATTTGATACGAAACGGAAGGCATGCCGTATATAAATAATACACTCCACCCTAATGTTACAGTTGAGCGTGGATTTTTAGAGAGGGCTGCCTTGCAATTTGCAAAGCACTCTGGGTTGTAAAGACTTCAGTACGATGCAAATAGCTCAAGATTGATGTGTCGTCAGAGTTGTTTGCAAATTGCAATCCGACGCAAAAATCTGCAAGGCAGCCCTGTGTTGTAGCCGGAGATGACGAGTACTCCTCCGAACAGAACCAACTTACGACATCGCGTGCTCTCTTTGTAGACAGGCTGGGGTGCGGAGGCGCACGAATTAGCGCGTCCACGGTTTTGAATGCCCGTTTGGATTGTTGCGGGGCCATTGTATGTTTCCGTAAGGTGTACGCCCCCACAAACCCTCCTCGTACGTGCGCCGAATCATCTCACGAACGTAAGAGCAGGCTCGCTAGGATTTTATGGGGGCATGGCGTTCTCAACTCGCACTTGGCTCCTCGATTCATGTGCCTCGTCACATGAAGCCAAACCCGTCGAGGAGCTAAGTAACACTTAATGATGACTCGGTGAATACTGCTCTAGTCAGTACCGTCTATGATACCATCGTTTTCTGACTAGGACGTTTTATGTGTGACAAGTCATGTGATATGTCACTGGGTGACAGGTGGGTAGGCTGACCAACATTCCTGCGTGGCTATTGTCTCATTTATTGGTGAGCCTGGTTGGGGCTGCTGGTGTGCAAGGAACCAAGTCTGACTCACTCCATGAGGGAGTAGCATCAGCATGCCCGGATGTAGAGATCGTTTTAATCGCATTTCAATAGACCTCACTGAAGTAGTAGTAGTAAAGTCTGACTCACGCGAGCCCCTTCGATAGGTGCGTGCCCGTATGCAAAGAAAGCGGTGGAGAGCGCTGGTAACATTGGTGCCTAAAATCTGTGTTGACTGAAAGAGCAATCAACTGTTGTTCATTCTGGCCAAGTCGAATTTCCACGATGTGGTCCTACTAATACCTTTCTGCAGGTCGAAGGCCTAGGAAAGCGGATTTTTTCTGTACTATGGTTGTGAGTTTAGGTGCGTCGATCAGTTGGTTGTCGGTCAGCTTTCGTGTGAATAGGAGAAGGTGTTGTTGAAGTTGGAGTCTATTGAGGTACGTCTAGGATAGCGAACTACAGTAGCTAGGTACTCGAGGACTTGATGACTCCATGGCCTTTCTCTGCTGGGACGCCTGAACGAACATCTAATACCGTGATAGCGCTGACCACATGTGGCCTCCCTTGAAGCTGAGGACGTCGGCCCTGGTGTCGGCTGATCCGAACCTCTATATTGTTATAAATCGCAGAGGGTGTCGAGTTGAGAGGGTTGACTGATGATGATGATGAACTGAGTACCATTGAACTGCTCTTTTAGAGTTCCTATAGCCGCCGTTTGGGCTGTCCTACTCAATGTGATGAGCGTAGTGGTGGGCTTGCCAGTGGGCGAAGTCCGTGCCGAGGTGTTCCGCGAGT
>JAADVZ010000571.1:0-20320 GCA_023335925.1 Pythium phragmitis | reverse complement strand
TCCCCAAAGACTACACTTAATTACATGGAAAAAGATGCGATGGCCGAGAACCTGCCTCGCGCGCTCGCGCCTTCCAGCGGCTCTGGACAGCTGAGCCGCGGATCTCTGGATGCGTCGCTCTCTAGTGATGGCGTATCATCCGTTGCTGACGACGGCGGCGCGCTGGACGCGCTCTGGCGCCTCGAGGAGACCCACCACTTGCTACTCAACGAGCAGCTCGCCGTGACCCACGCCGCGTTTGTGGACGACCTGTACACGGCGCTCGAGGCCGCGCGGGACGCGCTCGAACGGCAAAGCGCGCGGATTCTGGCCGTGCTCCACGACAAAGACGTGCGCATTTGTGAACTGGAAAGGGGGGCTTCCACGGCGGCTTCGACAGTGGATGGTAGTGTCCAAGTCGGCCCGCGACAGAGACACCAGTGGACGCAGAGCGAACGTCAACGCGGCGACGAGGCAGACGCGCTGCAATACAAAGTGCGCGAGCAGGAAGAACAGATCGACGTGTTGCTCGACGAGCTGGAGCGCCTTCAGCGGATCGTGAGCGAGAGCGAGAATGCAAAAGATAAGGCGTATTCTACCGATGCAAAGGCGACACAGACCGAGCGTATCGCGGCCCCCATAGAGCTCATCAAACCCGGGTCGGACCAAGCGCTTTTAGCGCTTTTAGCGCTGCAGCAGCAGCTCGACACGGTCGAGCAAAGCAACGCCGAGCTGCGGGCCGCGCTCGAACAGGGCCACACGCGACGGGATCTCGAGCCAGCGGCTGTTGATGAAGAAGTGGGCGCGATCGAGCAACAGCTCCACGCTGCCCTTGGTCGAATGGTGGCGGCCTCGCAGTGTCGAGTGTCGCTACGGAGACCAGTGGACGAGAGCGCCGTGTCGTGCCTCGACTTGGACCACCAGTTGCACGTCGCTGGCCTCGAGCGAGACGCACTCATAGGCGAGATACTCGCGCTGCGGGCAGCTCTGGCAAGTGGTGTGGCGACTTCCTCCGCACGGGTTCAGTCGATGCGAGACACATGGAACACTGCACACCCTACGAGATGTGCCAACGTGGCTTGCCCCCACGCACTACGGTCCATTCTTCGCCACGTACAAGCCCAGCGCGAATGTTCAAGTGGACGCGACGCGAAAATACTGCGAGGCGAACTACACCATGCGATGCGCGGTCGCAATGATGAACAAATTGGAGCAGTGCTGGCTCACGTCGTGGCGGAGTGGATGGGGTGGGAGGCAGCGCACGTTGAGGAGATGGAGTCGCTGCGTCACGCGCACGTTCGTCAGCTGGAACTGCAATCAGCGCGCGTCGCGAACCTCGTCGATGAGATTCACCGTCTGAACCAGCGAACAATCGACTTGCAGACTGAGCTGAGCGCCGCGACAAGGCAACGAAATGAACAACCACCGACGGGAGAGGAGAACACATCGCTCTTGGCGTTCGATCCGGTAGCTAGTGATCGCCACGTTTTGGAGCTCGAGCAGTCACTGTTGCTGAAGCAGGAACAGCTTGACGTCGCAAACCGTGCGATCCAGGCCATGTCGTTGGATACGCGCAGCGTGCGATTTGCGGATCAAGGCAATGTGGGTTCAACGGCGTCCTCGTCACGTGGGACCCACGAACTCGCACAACAGAGTATGGAGCTACAAGCACTTCAAGAGCGACTATTCCGACGCTTTCAGCCGGCGGACACGTCACAGCATGCTGTAGTCGAGTATTTCCGGCTCGAGAAAGAATGTCTTGGCCTCAAGCACCGGCTGAAAGAGAAGGATGAACGCATTCAGCAGCTGGAACTGCTGTGTGAAGAGTTGGAGCAGTCTGCTCGACGCGTTTACACAGACAGAGAGTCACAAAGCACCCTCGCCGCCATTGAGGAGGTTCTCGCTAGGGAACCTGAAGGCAAGACTGCCCACGCGCGACAGGGAGCCATCGAACGATACTACCTCCGGGTGCTCGAGAAACGGAATGAAGATCTATGGCTCGAGATGAACAAGGCGAGAATACGGATTTATCTCCTTGAGCGAGCGGGCAAATTGCAAAGCGGCGCCGACAATGAAGACTCCCGAGTGGTGCGGGAACTTGTAGTGCGCGTGGAGGAGTATAACAGGCACGCTGTGGAGGCCTTCCAAACATGGACGCAGAATGTCGGCCAAGCCAACGCCAGGCAGCGAAAGCTCGCGACTCCAGCTCAGCTCAATACACTCACGGCTGCGTATGGTGTCTTGCTGGGGCAATACGAGACGCTGAGTCTCCAACTCCAGTTGTTCCAGACGGTGCAAATCTCACCACCCACGTCACGGCCGGTAGACGCGAGCGGTGGTGTACCGCAGCACTGGCATCTCTTAGAACGAATTCACGTGCTGGAAGACCGTTTACTCCGAGCCCAAAGCTGCCTGAGCTGTGGGCAGCAAATCGTCAAGCAACCACAAGTCAGGAGGACGAATGTCGGGACAGCCACCGAGGCATTGGCGCTGGCACACTCGGCAACTCAGGTGAGCGTACGTGACCGAATGAGACTGACCAAGTCCAGAAGTGTCCAAGTTAGTCCAGAAATGGTGCCGTTTCACACCGAACAGTCGCAGCCCAAACATTCGAATCGTCCGGTTGCTGTCCAGCGGACACCACCGGAGACTGCGCTGGGTGCGGTAATGGTGGATGGCCATGCCTCCTCCCATACACGCCTGAGCGAGATTCAGCAGCAACTGGAGACGTCGCTCGCGCGGATTGACGAGCTCACGGCGCAGAAAGAGAAGCTGAAGGAACGGCTTGAAGATGCGAGGCGAGCGAATCGGCAATATGGCAAAGAGCAAGAAACACTGCGTACCCAGGTCGCGGAGATGTCCAGTTCCAATGCATCGCTGTCGAGCCAACTGCAACAGTATCGTGAGGCCCAAGAATCCAGTGACTCGAACAGGACAACGCCTGGCACTGCGCAAGGGACGGACATTCAGGCGAACACGACGTTAGCTGTGAAGGAGCAAGAGAACCTCGAACTGATTCGGCAGCTGTGCGAGACAAAAGAGAAATGCTATCAGGCGGAGCGCAGTCTTGACGATGCCAAGCAACGAGCACGCAAGCTTGAGGAGACCGTGAAGGCTCTGGAAGCGACCCGCGTGGAGGACCAGAACCGCCATCTCGAAGACTATGTGGCCAAGGTAAACAAGAGCCTCGTGGTGATCGAACGTGAGAAGGAACGGCTTACTCACGAGAATCAAGAATTCCAGAAAAAGCTCGAGCAGGTCGAGCGGGCCGTCATCATCAAAGAGGCCCAAGGGACGCGAACGTGTGGGACAGAGACCGATGTTGCGCTTGAGACCAATCGACTATTTCAGCTTCCCGAGTATCAGGCGATCGAGACGCGTGCTGTGATGCTTCAGAATGAACTTGAGATGGAGCGTCGAGCGCACGAAGAATTGCGGACTGCTCGCGACGCCGAGCAACGTGAGAAGACACGAAGTGAAGAAGCAGAGCGGAGTGCGATCGACTCGGAGAAAGCAGTGCTGCGGAAGTTGACGGACGAGTTACGAACTTCCCATGAGCTTCTCCAACAAGAGTTCGAAGAGCTCCAACGCGCAACGGCGGACGCGAGAAACGAGGCCGAGAAACGGATCCACTTTCTCACTGCATGCGTGGAAGAATGTTCACGGCTCGTAGACACGGTGGGTCCACACGACGAGAGTGTGACCTCTCGCGACATTTACGATACGGTTGTCACGCTATCGAAGAGGGTGAGTGGGGCCTCAGCGAATCCGTCGACACCACGAACACCTAAACGTCTGAGGGCCGTCAAACCGCGAGAAGAAAAGAAATCCACGCCGGCCGCTTCTAACCAACCAACACCTGCGAGCGAAGCCGCGGAGGGAATTCAGCTGCATTCGCAACTTCAAGCTGAGACCTGGCGCATCCGCGTGGCCAAGCTCGAGTCGTCGCTCCGCGCAATAAGCTTGAAGAACAAGATCTTCGAGGATATGGCCGACCACCTCGAGGTCCAGATGGACGGCCTGCGGGACGAAGTGAAGCAACGTATGACGAATGAGTCGGCGCTTGTTACGAAGCAGGGCCACCTGAAAGTGGAGCTCACAAGCCTCAAAGCTCAGAACGGAACACTGACGTCGCGACTTGCTGAGGCCTGCGGCAAGCTGAAGCGAAGCCAGGACGCGTTGAAAGGGACCGACGGAGAAGTCGCACGATTACGCAGTGCACTCCAGCGCAAGACCGAGCTCCTCATGCGACAAAAGACCAAGTGCGACGAGCTGCAGAAGGCGCTCGACCACGCGGTGAAGCGGATCGCTCATCTGGAAGCTGCAGAGAAGAACGGGGCGGTCGCACAGCTCAAGCTTCGAGACCAGACGCTTCAGCTACAAGAGCTTCGACAGCAGTGGACCGTCAGCCGCGATGCGAATGTGGAATTACGCGCACAGGCGGACAAGTTTAAGGAACAGCTGAGCGAGCTGCAGTCGCGGGGGAAGGCGTTGCGGCTCGACAATGGCATGCTTCGTGACCAGCTGCGCGAGCTGAAGAAGGCGATTCGAGCAGAGGCCGAGATGACGTTGAAATCCCATGCGTCCGATACTGTGACTGCGGCCGCGGTTGTGCTGGGCGATGGCAAGACGCCTGGCAACCTCACGCCGACGGCGGCCGTGGACATGCTGTCGTCGCAGGTGAAAACGCTCAAGCGACGCGTGCTGCAAAAGCAGGAAGTGATCCTGGCGTACAAAACCAAGCTCTCGGAGGTGGACGCCGAGCTCGCGCTGCAGCGCACAAAGCTGTTTGAGCTGTCGCAAACCTTCCGGCAGTTCCAGCAGACCCAGCGAGAGAAGGAGCAGCGGATGATGCAAGGAGCGACGCAACTCAAGGACGATCTCGAGCACTCGCTCATGACCACTTCCGAGCAGCTTGACGGACTGCGCGCATCGATCTTTGACGCGTGCGAAGTGTTTGTGCAGTGCGATCCGCCCCATGCCATCTCGGCCGAGTCCTCGTCGGACACGGACGAGGAGCTGCTGCAGCCCACGCGAGGAGATACGGAAAATAGTGAGACGTTGCTGCAGGAAGTGCGGCGCTACGCCGATCTCTCGCCGATGGATCTCGCGGATCTCCACCTCACGTCTCCGAAACGCTCCAAGCAGTCAAAGCAGTCGCGCCTCGACCGCGAAGACGCGGCCCACGCGGCGCTGCAGCACGGTGCGCGCGTGCTGCGGGACCTCGAGCACGCGCTGGAAGTGGCGCCGCACGACTGTCGCAGCGAAATCTGCAGTGTGCTCGAGTTTCTTTGTCTGCATCGGAACACGCAAGAGCACGTTGCAGCGAGACGATACTGAGACCGTAGAAACTCAGGTATGAGTTTTCCGCTGGTGTTAATACAGTACAAGAACCCCAAGTGGGGTGACGCAGTGCGTGTCATCCATTCATTATCCATCTCTACTGCAAGGGTGGAAAGGATAAAGCTGTTGGTTCAAGTTGTCGAGAGGCTCGCGCGTAGTCATTGGACTCTGTCCGTCAAGATCCTGAGGAGATCCGTCCGCACGCGGCGGTAGACGATAGCGATCCAGTTGATCAGGATCCCGGTGTGGTGTCCAGATACTGTACTGTATCAACCTATGTCCAGATACTGCACTGTACTGTACAATTGTCACTTGAACCAGAAATCTCGATGGTGTCCATCTTTCCGCCTTTGGAAATTTGCTGGGTGAATGAAACTGCAGTATGTACTACGTAGTACTGGTACTGGGGGATCCATCGCGCGTCATAAGAGGAAGGGCGACTCACGTCATCCCAGTTTCTTTCCTGTACTATTCAACTGAACCTTTGGTTCTCGAAAACAGAAATGACGAATGTCGACGAGGAGATTGAAGGGCACATTGGCAACAGTGAATATTCTGAAGTCTCAAGTCCACGAATCTTCAGTGAGAGTTAGTAGACGATCGCCGGTATCAATATTAATATTTCTATCTCAATGGCTTCAACTCAACATCCAGGCAGCATTGGGGAGCTCTGGGCATTGGAGCCTTCGTCCACGGATCGGATCGCTGCGACAATTGCAACACCAAATTGATTACGCATTCGTTGAGGGCAACATCGGGCAGTGACCTCACATATTCGGTTCCGGGGTCAGACACAGTGTGCATGGCATGCCTGCTGAAGAAAAGAGAAGAAAAGAGTCTCCGATGGAAGAAGCCTCGGCAGAAAAAGAACCATGGACAGGAACAAGTGTTCCAGATTTTGGTCGGTTCTCAAGGTCTGATATTCCAATCTGTTGTCTGGAAACTGAAATGGTTCACTTTTTGTCAATGGTTTTTTTGTTAGAGAGAGAGAGTGAGTGCGAAAGAGACACTCGAAAAAAGTGGAACCCTCGGTTTTCTCTGTGGCAGGAGAGAAAGGGATAGTTCTTCTTTTTTTCACTTTGCCATTCCTCAATGATGAACATCCAATCACGTACTGAGTAAACCCATCCACTTCAAATTTTAGCCAATGATAATGCATTTAACTTGGGACTGCTTACAACCCTATTCCCTTCCAGAGCCCTGACTCTTTCAGACTTGGTCACAGGGCGGGCCGCGTCTGCGTTGGGGGTGGGGAAATCGGGCAAACAGCTGAGCTCGAGGGTTTTGAGTGAGGAGCGAGTGACCGCGCTCTGCGGTGGTGGGGGCTACCGCCGGCCAGTGCCAAGGCGATGAGTTTCCTTCCCCTATTTTGAATCAACTGGATCACCAGCAGCTGTGCGCAGGCTCAACCGCGTTGCCAAGCTCCCCCGCATTTGTCGGGACATTTCTCTCCCAGCAAGCGCGTCTTGATCACTAGCCTCTTCCATCGCTTCTTGCTGTGTGAGCTCTGCGTTCGTGGCCTGCCCACCCCGTCCAGAAGCACCTCAGCCCCACCGAAGCGTGCCACGTGACTAAACGTGAGAGGAAAGAAAGAAAGAAAGAGAACGCCCTTCGCGTTTTCCGTTCTTTTGTCCCTCCTCGCGCTTCGCGCACATCAACGTTGGAGCGAAGAACAAAAAAATCAAACAGTGTGGGGGGTCTAAACCGACTGCCTGCTGTTTTCTTCTGCGCATTCGATTCCCCTCCCCCCTCGGACCGACCGCGACTCTGGACTGGATCCAGTGTCGTCCAGTCCCGTCCCGTCGAGTACCATAGCTCGCCGGTCCTCGTGGCTCGAGGGTGCGTCCTCGTCCTTCAAGCGCAAGATGATGCCCAATATGCACCCGCCGCAGATCGTCTCGTCGCTCACGCGCCGCAGCTCCATGCGCAATAGCAGCTCGCTCAACCGCGAGTCGTCCATGGAGGAAAAGTGCGCGCTCGTGGACCAGCTCATCCAGCAGATCCAGAAGCAGCTCCGCGACGAGCTCGGCTTCAAGGAGATTGTCGTGGCCACGAAAGAAGAAGCCGACGAGTCGACGACCATGACGGGCATGCGCGCGAGCGTGCTGCTGGGCTCGTCGCTGCAGGACGCGAGCTTTCTCTTTACGCGGCGCGGCAACCACGCGCCGCATTCCCAGAGCCTGTCGTTCTCGCAGCCCCTGGAGCCGCAGGACGCGCCATTGTCGGGCTCGTCGGCGAGTCTGGGCTCGCTCGACGATCTCCACAAGATGCGGCGCGCGCTCGGCGAGATGCGCGGCGCGTCCGAGTCGAGCAACGCGTCGTCGTCGGCGTGCAGCGAGTGCTCGCGCGGCACGGTCTTTGTGTCGCCGTACTACCAGACCAAGCAGCGCCTGCTCGTGATTGTGCCGTACCGCGAGGCCGGCATTTGGTCTCGCAGCATTTGCATGCAGCAAAAGGGCTCGAGCGACACGAGCGGCTCCATGCTCGCCTACTTGAAGAAGGCGCTCCAGGAAAACTATGGCGTGCTCATTCTCAATCCGGCCGCGCAGTTTTGCCACCCCAAGACGCACGTCGAGCACGCGTGGGACCAGCTCGTGGCGCCGCTCGAGAGCGACGTCTACATTGTCGCCTACTCGCGCGGCACGCAGCTCGTCAAGCACTTGCTCAACTACGACAATGGCCAGGGCGTGGTCCAGGACCGGCTCAAGGCGCTCGCGCTCGTCGAGCCGAGCCACTACGTCACGGACAGCGACACGTACTTTTGCCGCCGCATTCTTGCGCGCCGAGCCGCAGCCTGGATCCTCTCGAACGACATTGACGTGGGCTGCAAGATCCCCAAGGTCGAGGCGCGCCACGGCTGCGTCTGCATCTCGGCGGGCACCGTGCCGCTCAACGTGGTCGGCAGCAGCGGCGCGTGGGCGCTCGAGATGGTCATGAGCTCGGTCTTTAGCTCGCTCGCGGCGCGGTCGGGCGAGGCCGCCGGCGTCACGGTCAATGACAACAAGATCCACGCCTGCGGCATTTGCCACCGCAAGCTCGGCGTGCTCAATCGCCGCATCCAGTGCTCGTGGTGCCAGGCCAAGTACTGCTCGCGGTGCTGCGAGGACAAGTTCGTCGCGGCCTTTGGCTCGTGGCGCGTCTGCTCGCTGTGCCAGACGCTGCCGTGTCTGATTGACCCGCGGCGCAAGCACAAGTCGGCGAAAAAGCACAAGAGCCCCACGGGCGCCGACACCATTGAGCGCGCGTCCGTGTTTATCCAGCCGTCGCCCGAGAATGGTGAGCTCATTTCGCTGTCCGACTTTGAGATCATCAAGCTCATTGGCCGCGGCGCCTGCGGCCGCGTCAAGCTCGTGCGCAAGAAGCACGGCTCGGACGAAGGCGCGTTCTACGCCATGAAGGCCATCAAGAAGAAGCTCGTGATCCAGCGCGGACTTGTCGAGGCCACGAACGCCGAGCGCCGGATTCTCCACCTCATTACGCACCCGTACGTCGCGACGCTCGCGTACGCGTTCCAGAACGACGCCAAGCTCTATTTGCTGTCGCCGTATTACCCGGGCGGCAATCTGCTCGACCAGATGCGGCTCGCGCGGCGGTTCCCCGAGGACCGCACGCGGCTCTACGCGGCGCAAGTCGCGCTCGCGATCCACCACTTGCACGAAAAGAATATCATTTACCGCGACCTCAAGCTCGAGAATGTGCTCGTGGGTTCCGACGGCCACATTGCGCTCACGGACTTTGGCATGTCGAAGGAAAACATGGGCAACAATGGCCGCACGTCGACGTTTGTGGGCACGTATCAGATGATGGCCCCGGAAGTGTTTACGGGCAAGTCGTACTCGCGGCTCGTCGACTGGTGGGCGCTCGGCGTCATGGTGTACGAGATGATTGACGGCCGCACACCGTTCAACGCCAAGACCAACAAGCTCATCAAGGAGCGCATCACGAACGTCGATCTCAAGTTCTCGCCGCGTTTCACGGACGATGCCAAGGACTTTGTCGCGCGGCTGCTGACCAAGAGCGAGGACGACCGCCTGGGCTCCGGCGTGCACGGCTTTGAAGACATTCAGAAGCACCCATGGTTTAACGGCATTGACTGGGACGCCGTCGCGCGCAAGGAAGTGACGTTTGAAGGCCAAGCCGAGCTCATGAAGTCGCACGCCAAGGAGTACTCGGTCGCGGACATTTTCGACACGTATATTAATACGCTTGAAGTGCCCGTGGACACGCCGGCGTCGGTCAAGAGCAGCTCGGAGGAATTGTTCAACGACTTCGAGTACAACCACTTGGACGCCATGGACGTGGATATCGAGCCGGATTTCGAGAGCCCCGCGGCCGAAGAGCAACACGCCCGCATGTTCGAGCTCGAAGAAGACCTCGCCGACAGCGAAGCCGGCGACGCCGTGGCCGACCCGGGGCTTCGCGGTGCTGCCAATGAGCCTGGGAGTGAGGATGTGATTGACCGCCTGCTGTCGAGCCACGAGTCGCACTTTGATATCAGTTTGCTGCGGCCCCACGAGGCGACCGACTTTCAGTACTCGGCCGTGTCGTCGCTGAGCTCGTCGAATGTGTCGAAGCAGGACCCGGATGACCTGGACGACGACATCGAGGTCGTGAATGTCGAGGATGTGGCTAACCTCACGCTCGAGACTGGACGGCAAGTGACGGACTCGCCGACGGAGAGCTCGCTGCAGCCTGCCGCACTGTCTGCGTCTGCGGCGGAGAAGGTCAAGATCAAAGGTGAGAGCGTGGCCCATCTCGTGACGGCCGGTGGTCATCCGTGAGAAGACACCGTTCAAGGGAGCTGTGAATACACTACTCTGATGCGTCGAGAAGGAAGAGAACAAACCAAAGAGATGACCCAATGTAGAACCCCACGACGAGGTGGAGGGAAACGCGTACCATAGACGAAGGGAAGGGGGACGAAAGAGCCTGCGAAGAATGCAGCGGGCAATGGCAGTTTAACTTTGATATGTCGGAGTGGAGGTAGCCGTGATCGTATTATGACTCAATGTTACATTCCTCAGCACTGCATCAATGGTGGATTACTGTACTGGACGACATGAACCCACAGACTCGCTGGATCTCAGCGACAGTAGCCATGGCTTCCTGGGCACGCGATGCATTCCCGAGTCGCATGGTCGCGACGGCGATCTGCTGGTGGAGAGTTTCGGTTGTGGGATACCACTTTGGAAGCCCTTGCGACTCCCACAGGCACAGCAGCGTCTCGGCCACGATGAGTACGCGTCCCCAGTCGTTTGTCTGCGTCGCACTGCGCAGCTCCAGCATCTTGATGGAGAACAACACGTCCGAACGGGACTGCAGCAGTGCCGAATGGCGCGTCTCCAGAAGTCGGAGCTTCCCGCCCACAGCGAGCGGGTCCTTCTCCGCACTTAGCGTGATTAATTGTGTGAGCACCTCTTGCTCTTCCCCACTGGACCCACTGATCTCCAGCATTCCACTGGTGGTCTCACCATCCCGACAGCATCGTGGGCACTCGCAGTCGAACCCAAAGCCGTCGCGGAGCGTCTCCTGCCGCCGCGCACGACCAACGGCTAAGTCGCTCAGATAGGAATACTCAATCAGCTCCATGGGGGAGATGTCCCGCACGGCGTGGAACCGCAGCGACCGTGTCTTGGGTTCAAAGCTGGGCACGACGTTGGGCGAGCACGAGTGGTTGAGCGTCATGGCGGCCTCGGGAAAGATGCCGACACCGCACACGCCCGACGAGCCATTGAGGGAGAGAGGATGCGCGTTGCTCTGGATCCGCAAGATCGTCTCACGAATGTGGGCACGCGTGACGGCCCCCAGCGCCGGCGTGGACGTCTTCTTGAGGTTTCGTCTTAGGAACTTGACGGCCTGGTCCAGCGCCAGATCCCGCGCGGCATGGCGGGGCGTATTCGTCGACACGTACAGCTTGTGGAGCGCGAGCGGGTTCCCGACAAACGCTTCCATCGCGATGACGGCGAGTACGAGCCGCAGCGTCTCCTTGTCGATCGCTGGCGAAAGCGTGGCGACGTCCCGAAGCTGACGCAGCGTCGCACACTGCACGTCGTGGAGCACGGCGTCGGCCTCGAGACAGTCGCGCGAGCAATAGAGAGCGAACTCGCAGGCGCCGCAGCGGAAGGCCTTCTTGGTGAGCTGCGTAAAGCACCAGTGACAGTACTTTGCGGCCGCGCGGTCAGCCACGACGACGGCAAAGGCTACTGCTCGCATGGCGCAAGTGCCGATCGGGATCGCCTTGCGAGCGGCTAAAATGCGCCCGAGTCGCGGCGCCACAAAGAGCTGAAGCTGCGCGTCGTTCTCATTTTCGAACGGCGGCTCGTGGAGGCCACGGCCCAGCAGTGCATTAGCGTCACGCGCGTAGTTCACGAACGCTACGATCGACTCGTCGAGCCATCGCGAGTGGGACTGAGACTTGCACGAAGAGGAGGAGGAGGAGGAGCAGGACCACTCGAGCAAGAGAAGCCCGGCGTCGGCGCGCCGGTCCTCAATGCTAACACGCAGGAGAGAAGAGGAGGAGGAGACGCTGGCGCTTGTGCACGGCAAGGAGGCGAGTAGAGAGGCCGCGCTGCACCAGATCAGCGCCTCCATCTTCTGCGCCGCCCACTTTGCGGAAGGTGAGCCCTTGGTGGTAGAAACTAGCCCATGCTAATTGCAACCTGACAAGCGTGGGTCGATCAATGGTCTCCCTTCCAGGGACGGTATCCAGCATTAGACTTGACACGACCAGTTAATACGACACTAACGTTAACGCTTCTCATACGCACCACTAGTGCCGCCATATTACCTCAACCCTCGCAGGAACTGGCGAAGTCCATGGTGGATTTCCATCGCGTTGGGGCGGTCGGCTGGGTCCGGCACTAGGCAGCTGTCCACCAAGCGCCTCACGCCGTCTGGACACGAGGGCGAGACCGTCGGCCGCAGCTTGCCCGTGCTCACCAAGATTGCTATCCTCGTGTTCTTGAGCATGGCCTGGCTCGCTCCGCCTCCTCGTGCTCGACTGCGACCGCGCGAATTCATTTCGTCCGCAGCCGCCAAGACGTCTTCGTGGGAGTAGGGATGACGACACCGATCCAGTTCCACGAGCAGCACGCCCAGAGAATAGATGTCTGCCTTCTCACTGTACCGCTCGCCGCGTAAGACTTCAGGTGCGATCCACGCGACAGTGCCCACCTCACGTGTCATGGTCTCGTCCATTGGCACCTCTCGACTGACCCCAAAGTCGCTGAGCTTGGCGTTCCCTGTAGAATCCACCAGCACGTTCTTCGCCTTCAAGTCGCGGTGGATGATTGGAGCGTTGAACGAGTGCAAGTACACGACCGCTTCTGCGATATCAGAGGCGATCGCCGCCTTGCTCGAGAGATTGGAAGCTGTCCAGGGCTCGGACCACTCGCTCCCAGTTGGCTCGCCGTGTTGAGAGTGTAGCACCGAGTGCAGGTCTCCTCCATCCATGTACTCGATCACCACCGACAAGTCGCGCAGACTAGTCCAACAGATCCCAACGCACCGCACAATTTTTGGATGATCGAGACTGACGCACAGGCGAATCTCATCCATGAAGCCCCGGACTCGGGTCTCGTCCCGGCAAGTCGAAGGCAGCATCTGCTTGATGGCAACGCTCTGCCCGTCAAAGACTCCACGGTATATAACGCCAAAGCCGCCGCGAGCGATTGGGTCACCGAGTTGGATCGCGCTCGAGTCGATACGGTAAAGACTGAGCGCCTTGTCGTTGCGAATGTCGTTGTCGAGGTACTCGTTGGAGAAGTCTTTCGACGCGTGGTAGCCCCCAGAGGGTGTAGTTTGCGGCGTCTCCATACTCGCGTACGTGGCGGTCGTGTCTTGGTTTGATTTATCCTTGGAGGAAAACACGGCACGGTATCCAACGGCGCCCATCGCCAACAGGAGGGCGGCTCCTGCGATCGCGGCGACGATGGTAGTCGTGCTGGAGGACGTCGAGGAAGAGCTGTTGGTACCCGTCGCGCCAGCCCTACTGCCGGCGTTCACATTGGGCGTGCTTGTCCTTCCTGGTCTTTGAGAAGATCTTCCAGATTCACCGTTGTCCTCACCGCTCGAAGAGCCTCCATTCTCAGATTTGAGCGAGCCGCCACCTTCTGTAGACAATGACCCACGACCACTAGTACGACCACCGAGACCATCGGCACCTCCGCCTCCTCCGATGCCATTGGTCCCTCCGTCGACACCGGATCCACTTCCACCGCTGCTGCCTCTTCGTGACGATGAACTAGTCGGATTCGATGGCCCGCCCGACACGCCGGTTGCGTTTAGTCTGCCACTCTCGGGTTTTAGTGTGGGGCTATTATTTGCGTCAGGTTTACTTGGAGAGGACGGAGATGTGGGCGACGGTGCACTTCCTGCAGCACCACTCGGAGAGGTCGGTGGTCCGCCAGCGTAGACTTCATTGAAACGTTCATCTGAAACAGACAGAAGATTAGTGTAACTATCACCCAGGCGAAACACACAGTCGGGATGTTGGTACGCACCGCTGATCACGCACACGTTGCCTTGATTCAAGGTGATCACTTCAGCAGTCTTGTCGGCACACGTTGGCTGCTCGATAAGCGTGTCGAACGTGCCGAACTTTCCCGTGAGCTGGCGGAGAACCGCGACGTCAGACTTGCGAATCTCGAAGCTCGTGAAAGAATGGCCCACGTCCCTACGAGTCCACACATTTGAAACACAAGAATCATTGAGAGACTGAGTGAATAGAGCTTCCGGATGAGTGGACGTTGTCGTACAGAACGTATAGATAGCTTGGAAGTTTCACTCCTCGCAAGGAGGTGATTCGACACCCCACACAACGTCTACGTTCAAAGATAGAAAGAAATGAGCTTAATGAGCGAGCCCCGCATCCCCCACGACGCAAGGCGCACGCACAAATTGTGGAGCGAGTTGGGCAGCACAACGCCATCCAATGTTGTGATTGGATTCCCCGTCATGTCGCTGGCATCGTCAGCCACATCAAGACACTGTGAGCCTTGTGCCCACCAGATCCGCGTTCCACTCAATAGAACC
This sequence comes from Pythium phragmitis, assembly GCA_023335925.1. Taxonomy (NCBI): domain Eukaryota; phylum Oomycota; class Peronosporomycetes; order Pythiales; family Pythiaceae; genus Pythium; species Pythium phragmitis. Next base: position 5,965 of record JAADVZ010000571.1, on the reverse strand, counting down.
CACGTACAGCGCTCCCAGCGACGACGGCATCACAAAGTCAATTGCCGTGAGCTGATTGTTGGAGAGATCCCTATAAGCACCCGTTATAAAAGCAGAGCCGAGACTGGTCAGCAGGGACGGCAGTTCATCACGGGCAACGCCTCCTGATACGCACAGCTTGGTGATCGACGACGGCAGCTTGATTTTCGCCAGCGACTTGAGCCGCTTGTTCCCCTTAATGGTTCTGCATCCGAGGTCAGAGACACGGTTAACACGTGAGTCTTAGTATGAAGACACCACAATATCCCACGTACAGAGTTTGCACGCCGTTTGGCACTTTCAAAAGCTCGAAATCGGAGATGCCGGTGGCGGAGAACTGCCTGTTGAGATGTCGCGCATGAGCCACATATGCCACAATGTCTCGAGCCTACGCAGGCTGCGGTAACGCACAGTGTCGTGACAGCTGAGGGGAGGACAAAGGCCGCTGCTGAGACTGAACTTGAAGCCGATGAGATGGACCTGTGAACGTAAGGCAGGTAGGTAGGTGGTGCCTGTGCTTCGTGTCCAGTTTGTATGTGCCGAGCAATGCACGTACAACTCCTGTAGCGGCTGCACCGAGAAGTCTGCGCCGCGCGACAGCGGCGACGATATCGAGCTATTGATATAACAATCATTGCAGTTGTGAGTGCTCCACCCGCACAGCCCTGCCGTGAATGAGGAAGCACGCTCACAATGTCGCGGCATTCCTCGGGACACTCGCGATGCGCTCGACGTTCGTGGACGTGATGTAGTACATGCCTCCTCGATTCGAGGGCCCCACCGCGTCGTACGTGCAGTCGGGTTGGAGGATCACAACGTCGGGCGCCGGGAAGCCCCTGGTCGAGGTCATCGTGACGACGTCGGGCGCCGCCGCGCCGGTGACGTCGCACACTGCGGCCGAGGCCGCGCCCAGCGACGCGGTCAACAGAACGCCCGTTACGAGCCGCATTTTGTACGGACAATGACTGGACTTGAGATGGAAGGAGCTGCTTCCTGTTGTTTGGCGCTGGCACTTAGCATGTTCGTGATAGCCTCTCAATGTGTTAGATGGATATAATATACTATATTAGAGTATTACAATTCTCATTTCCCAAGGTACTACAGTTGTCAGCATAGAAAATGGAAGAATGCTATGATGATATACTGGAATAACGTATTTCAAATCCGACGGACTCGTTTACTTCAGTACTGTGCAGTTTTCTGTTTGCATCCAGACAATCCAGGACCCTGTGATATGGCCACCTGCCTGCGTGTGAAACGGTACGCTGTGGAACGACACACCGTGACTAATCTTTCGTTGCCGAACCCACGTGCACTTGGGATCTGTGAACATGCGAGCGCCAACGCCAAGACAAGAATCCTGCCATGTTTGGTTGCCCTGGTATCCTACTAGGATTCCTAGTGCTTTGGACGGTCGCTTCATCTGCTTTCGTCAGGCTTTATGAACCGATCCGAGTGACTCCCCCGTCTCGCAGCAACTGGGTGGGCATCGCTTTGCTGTTGGTCGCTCCGCCACGTAGAGAACACGTTGTCACGTGCTCAACTCGTTCGGACCTGATGGCGACGGCGTAGGACGTAGCATCCCTGTGGTTAAGAGGATGGCGATCGTGGTGTTCTTCACGATTGCCTGGCTGGTCTCATTTTCGAGCCCACGAGTACCACCAGCGTTTGGCTCGGTAGCCACCATGACTTCCTCATGTGCGTACGTGGCGACACCGATCCATCTCGACCAGCATGTACTGTATCGGCCTTTTCGCTGTACCGCTCACCGCGCAGCACCTCTGGTGCGATCCACGCGATGGTCCCGATCACGCGTCTGAGCTTGGCATTCCCCGTCGAGTCCAGCAGCATGATGCAGTCTGTCCGAGTATACACGGTGTTGTTATCGGTCGCTAATCACCAATCAGGACCTTGCCCTACTGTGGGCGAGATCTGCATGCATGACAATGGGCTCACGACCTTTCTGAGACTCAGCATGATGTTGGACTTAGCCGGGTCGGCGTGGCCAGTCGGTGGAGACAAACAGTACAGGGATCATGGCGATCTCCACTCGGTATCATGCAGGAGCCACATCTTCTTTTTGGTCCCGCCACCCCGGGCCGCCATCACTCTATGCTTCGCCTTTTATGGTAATTTATAAATGATCTCGAAGGTCTCGCCTCACTTCGCACCAGTCTCTCGGTCAATCGCGCACAGTGTATCTGCCACTTCCATCGCCGTTGGTCGATCGGCCGCATCCAACGCGAGGCACCGCAGTATCACCTGCTTGACTCTGTCCGGACACGACGGCGACGGCGACGGTCGCAGTTTGCCCGTGCTCACCATGATCGCAATGCGCGTGTTCCGCATCATGGTCGTCGTTCTCGCACTCGGTTTATCATGGGACACCAGCACTGGTTCGTGGGCGTACGGGTGGCGACACCGGTCGAGCTCGACGAGCAGCACACCGAGGCAATAGATATCGGCCTTCTCAGTGAACCGCTCGCCTCGCAAGACCTCGGGTGCGATCCACGCGACGGCGCCGGCCTCGCGGGATGCCGCCTCGTCCACGGTGCCCGACCGCCCAATGCCGAAGCCGCTCAGCTTGGCGTTGCCCGGCAGATCCAGCAGCACGAGCTTGGACCTAAGATCGCGATGCAGAATGGGCGTCTCGCGTGTGTGCAAATACGCCAGTGCGTGTGCCACGTCCGACGCAATCGACGTCTTGCTCTTGATCCGCGAGACCGACCAGGACTCGGACCACTCGCGACCTGTTGGTTCGCCGCTTTGGCTTTGCAGGAACGCACGCAGATCGCCACCGGCCATGTACTCTGTAACGACAGAAAGGTCCCGAACGCTGGTCCAGCTCATGCCCAGACACCGCACAAGCTGTGGATGGTGCAGACTCAGGCACACGCGAATCTCGTCCATGAAGCGCGCGACGTTTGCCTCGTCGCGCCAGGTGTCTTGGGCCATTTGCTTGACGGCGACGGTCTGACCTCGAAAGACGCCTCGGTAGAGTACGTACGCACTGCCCTGCGTAACAGCATCGCCCAGTTGGATGGTTGCGGCGTTGAGGCGATACGCTAGGAGTGTGTGGTCAGTGCGAATGTCGTGCTCGAGATACTCGTCGAGGTCTTCTTCTGCGACCAGGGTCGGATCACGCGGCGCTGCCATGGCGTAATCGAGGGGCAGCGGCGAGTCCAGGCTGTCGTAGGCCGCTGCATCTTGCTTGCGTTTGGCATCAACGAGGACGCGGTACCCGACGACGCCCATCGCGAGCACCAGCACCGTTCCCACGGCGGCCAGAACAATGACGAGTGAGTCGGAAGAGGCATCAGAGGTCGCGCTGGACGTTGTGGTCTTCTTCTCGCTGGCCTGCCCTTTCAGTGGAGACGGATTAGGCCCGTCACGGTCTCTCAGGTGGGAGTTCGCCGACGGTATACTGTGCGTTTCCGAAACACTACTCTCCAGTGTCGGCTTGCCTTGGGTCTCACCAGTCATGGATCGATCATACTGACGCGCTTCGGGCGCTGATTCACTCGGGCCGGGCGACTGAGCCGACACAACCGTGGTGGCGACGACTTCCCCGATGGAGACGTACGACGACGAGGCAGAGTCTGTTGTGGAGGGAGCCCGAGTGAATGGCCTGGAGTCTTTCTCCACTGTGCCGGGTGAGCCACTAGCACTAGGAGTGTTGGAGTAGGACAAAATCGCTGGTCCTCCGTTGTAAAGCTCCTCGAATCGCGCGTCTACGATGACATCACTTCCATCAGTGGTGTGGAACACATCGTCATACAACTCCACAGTAACGCACCGCTGATCACGCAGATAGTGCCTTGCTTGATGGCGATCGCTCGGGCCGTGGTATCGGAGCATGTTGTCTGACGGATCAACGGGGATAAGGTGCCTGCTGACGCGAGACGCTGGAGCACCGCGACGTCCGACTCGCGGATCTCAAACGTCGTGACTTCTTTAAGGCCGAGATTCCTGCGAAGGAGAAAGCATGGGGAGTGAGTGATTCTTTTCCTTTTCTGTAAAGGCGTTTAGCTAGTCGGGTAGGTACGTACAATGTGCTAAGTCGTCGTGGGAGTTTCACACCGCGTAGCGATCGGACCTCGCATCGCTCGCAAATACTGGGTACGCGGAACGGAAAGAGCGTCAGTTATGAAGAGGGTTATCAAAGCCAAATCGCAGACGCGAGTGTGCTCTTACAAATGGACAAGCGAGTCGGGAAGCCGCGTGCCGTAAAGTGTCGTGAGCGGGTTTCCACTGACGTCACTACGGTAAATCAACAACCAACGTCAGACTCAGAAACGAGATCCCTAGTGCGTACTCTACCGCTCAACGCTTCTCACGTACATGGACTGCAGCTTCTCTGGTAGTGCAAAGTCGATTGTACTGAGGGCGTTGTTGCTGAGATCCCTGGAGCCAGAACATGAGGATTGTTCAGAGAACCGTATCAAGGAATACCCGGTCAGCCGTCTCGTACAGTTTGGAGACGGAGGACGGCAGAATGAGCTTCTTGAGTGACTTAAGCGAGTGGTTGTCTCGGAGTGTTCTGGTTGACACGATCATCGGGTGAGATTTCTCAGTTGATAGGGGGTGCTCAAGGGAGACACCAAACGTACACTGAAGCCACGCTGCTTGGGATCTTCAAAAGCTCCAGATCTGACATCTCGGTGTTTTTGAACACCCTGCATCAGGATAACACCCATAGGCAGTCAGTGTTTCAGCTCGTTCAGGTCACTGAATCAGCGTTGCACGCACAGCGTTTTCAGCAAACCTGGGAACACAAAATCCTTGACAGACGCCGTCGCCAACTCGATGGACCTGGCATCCATACACGTGAGTAACCAGGTATAACCAGCAGGCGTCTCCAGGCCGGAAGGGAGATGCACTCACACTGCTTGCAGCTCGCGTGCGGCCGTGAAATCACCGCCCTCGGAGAGCTCCGCCTTCAGAACACTACAGTAGTCCAATCAAAGCCGTTCAACCTCCTGGCTGCCTCGTCATGCCTACGGGCAGCACTTACATTTGCGTGATGAGCGATGGGAGACTGGCGACGCGCTGGATGGAGCGTTCCGATACTGAGAACGTTTGGCCTCGGGTCGCCGTGATCTTGTCGGAGGAGCAGTCCGGCCAGACCACAACAGCCTCAGATGCTGGAGACCGCGCGGACGCTAGGAGCGTGGCCACAGCCGGCGCTGGCAGACCTGAGACTGCGCACACCGAGGCAGCCTGCGCGGCGACGTGCGGCGCAGTCGCGACCGCGATAACGACCCACGTGACGACGTCCCACATCATAGGATCACTTGTTAATAGTGAATTCAATTGTGCTGGTCTTCTTGACCGACGGGCGACCGAGGTCCGCGGGACTGAGAGAGAGAGTATCGAGCGGATGTATTAGCTTTCGAGACACGTTTCGCTGCGTTTGCTTTGCGAACATATTTTCCATCCCATCATATATCGATTGCTGGAGGCTCTGGAACCCCCTGCCAATTCAGTCATATTGTATCTTGTGTGTGTGTGTCACGTGAGTTGACTGGGAAGGGGCAAATATTCACAGTCAATTCATCAGCTGAGAGAGAGACTCCACTGAACCCGAGTTCAGAACAGTCATGTTGTAAATCCAGCTATGATATATCCAGTGACTAGACCAATGATGCAGCCTTAGACGAGACAGTGTCTGCCCCCAGTGGGTGATACCGGCGCTGCACGCACACTGAATGAAGTACTAGTTTTATCGACCTGCTGGTGTTGAAATACTCGATACATATCATAAGGCAGGACATGCGATCCAAAGGCGCACTAGAGTATTGACGTGCCGTGGGTATTGAAGTGCCGTGGGGCCCCTACGGCACTTCAATACTGTAGTGCGCCTCTGGATTGCATATCCAGTGTGACTATTGATCCTCGGTGTTCTGGTACAGTAATAAAAACTCAACTTTTTTTTTTTTTTTTTTTT
>JAADVZ010000570.1:0-20322 GCA_023335925.1 Pythium phragmitis | reverse complement strand
GACTGGTCGTAGCGCCGAAGTGCTGGATTGTTCTCCCGAACCAGCTGGATGCACTTCTTCGAGCTTGTCAAGCAGACGGACCCGTCGGAGCCGCGCCTGGAGTTGTTCACGATCCGGATGCCGAATCAGCGCGCTAGAGATGGTCGCGGTGTTGCAATCGGTGCTGTTTCAAGCCTGTTACTCGTTCATGAACTTGATACTGGTCATCTGCTCCGGCGACCCGATGTTGGCACACGTCCAGTCCGACGAGCTGCTCAGCGACGTTCTGGAAGCGATGGCGTTTCTCGGGATGGAGATCGAGGAGTGGATGTGGTAGAAGCACCACCAGTCGCAGATGAAGCCGGTCAGTACAGCCGCTTTCGACTTGAGTGCCGTGTGCCAGCAAGTGTTCGAGTTGAGCTCGGCGAGCCCAGTGGCCTCCGTGGATACAAGCTCGGATTGGTACATGGCGACCAGTTCGTCCGAACATGACTCGTTGAGTTCCGAGTCGGTGGCGCCGCCGCTCCGACCAGTCAGGTTCGAGCTGCCACCACCAGTCCAACCAGTCGCAGCGCCACGGCCAGCTCGCGAACACGCTTCTGCACCGACGTACCAGGGTCCGGGAACCAGTATTCCGGGAACCAGTATTCCGCCTCAGGCATTCACGAGCCCGAGTCGGTACCAGTTCCAGCAACCAGCAGTGGCTCCAGTGGCTGTCGACCCGGCTACCAGCGCGCCAGCATCGGCGCAGATGCCGTATCATCAACCTCGTCCTTCAGCGTTTGACGAGCCGATGCGGCCCCCGAGCCCGATCGCGATGCTGCGTCCGACAGTCGCGACCAGTCTCGCCACACACGCCCAAGCACCGACCAGTACCCAGCAACCAGCGGTTGCAGCGCAGAGTAGGCCAACACCAATTCGGATGGATACTCAAGCTGCGCCGGATGCTGTTGGGACTGGTGCCATGCCCGTTGTGTATGGTCAAGATTTTCCGCGCGCAAATTTGAAAAGTAACCCCAATTAATAGCCCCAAATCGTTGTGCATTTGGAACAGACTTTGAGCCGGTCATTTAGGACAAGAATACGGTATTGACACTGTCAATACTGTATTCCGCAAAATTTGTTGCGAGACACCATGGGGTCAACTTGATTAGTGTGGCCCACACTATACTGTCTCTTTTGGACTAATCCCGTTTTTTGAGGACCTGCGACACGACTGTTCACTGTTCAAGCACACGGACGGGGATACGTGTTCACACTTGAGCAGCTCCACTGGCAAATACCTCTGAGCATCGATGCATCACCACCAAGTCCAGGACGTCGAGTTTGGCGGCGGCCACGGCGGCTTTGGCGGCAATGGCTACAGCGACTCGCTGCCGCTCACGGGCGGCGGCGGCGGCATGTACGGCAAGAATGCGTCGGGCGCGTACGCGCGCAAGATCGATCTCCAAATGCCGTTGATCGCCATCTCGGCGCTGGGCGGTCTCTTTCTGCTCTTCTCGAGCGACTTTCGCCCCATTTTCTTGGCGCTCACGATCTGCGGCTACGGCGCGCTCTTCTCCTTCTATCTCTCGAACTGGGTGCTGTCCAAGGACGACGGCACGCCCGAGATGCGCGAAGTGTCGAACCCGATCCGCGAAGGCGCCGAAGGTTTCTTGCGCATCCAGTACACGGCCATCTCGCGCATTGCCGTGGCGATCGCAGGGCTCATCTTTTTCAGCTATGCGCTGCGCCCGGCGAGTGCGCTCGCATCGGGCGTCGAGACGCTGGGCAACACGACGCTCGGCGTGCTCGGCTCGCTGTCGTTTCTCATCGGCGCCGTCTGCTCGGCGGCGGCGGGCTACATTAGCATGTGGGTCTCGGCGCAGTCCAACATTCGGGTCGCGAGTGCCGCGCGCCGCTCGTACGGCGAGGCGCTGCTGATTTGCTTCCGCGGCGGCGCGTTCTCGGCCGTGCTGGACATCACGCTGTGTGTCGCCGGCGTCAGTTCGCTGTACCTCTCGTTGTACCTCTTTTTCGGCTCGTACGTCGCACTCACCGACATTCCGATGCTCATGGTCGGCTACGGCTTTGGCGCGTCGTTTGTCGCGCTTTTCATGCAACTCGGCGGCGGCATTTACACCAAGGCCGCCGACGTCGGCGCCGACCTCGTGGGCAAAGTCGAGGCCGGTATCCCCGAGGACGACCCGCGCAACCCTGCGGTCATTGCCGACCTCGTCGGTGACATGGTCGGCGATTGCGTGGGCAGCAGTGCCGACGTCTTTGAGAGTGTGGCCGCCGAGATCATTGGCGCCATGATTTTGGGCGGCACGCTTGCCAAGGAGGCCCACCTCGACTACCCGGTGGCCTTCGTGTTTTTCCCTGTTGTGGTCCACGCGTTTGATATCGTCGTGAGCAGCATTGGTATCTTGTTGGTGACGGCACCGACCGAGGTCGAGTCAGCGCGCGGCAACCACAATCCCATGGGCACGCTCCAGACCGGGTACAACGCGTCGCTCGGGCTCGCGCTCGTCGGGTTTCTCTTCACGACGCGCTGGCTGCTGCACACGGAGTCGGCGCCGGGCGCGTGGTTCAACTTTTTCCTGTGTGGCGTCGTCGGCATGGTCACGGCGTTTGTGTTTGTCAAGTCGACACAGTACTACACGGACTATGCGCACTACCCAGTGCGCAGCATCGCCAAGGCGAGCACGACGGGCCACGGCACCAACATTATCACGGGCGTCGCCGTGGGCATGAAGTCGACCGTGGTTCCGACGCTCATGGTGAGCGTGGCCGTGATCTCGGCGTACCATCTCGGTGCGAGCTCGGGCATTGGCGGCGCTAACAACCGCCACGCCGGTCTCTTTGGCACGGCCGTCGCCACCATGGGCATGCTCTCGTCGGCAGTGTTTGTGTTGGCGATGAACAACTATGGGCCGATCGCCGACAATGCCGGCGGCATTGCCGAGATGAGCCGCCAGCCCGACTATGTGCGCGACGCGACCGACAAGCTCGATGCCGCGGGCAATGTGACCAAGGCGATCACCAAGGGGTACTCGATCGGCTCGGCCGCGCTCGCGTGCTTTGTGTTGTTTGGTGCGTTCATGGATGAGTTTTCCGAGTTTGCCGGCCAGGAATTCAAGTCGGTGGACATTGCGACGGTCGAGGTGCTGGTCGGCGGCTTGCTGGGCACGATGATGGTGTTTTTCTTCACGGGCCTCGCGGTCGCCGCCGTGGGCGACACGGCCGCCGAGGTCGTGAACGAAGTGCGGCGCCAGTTTGCGCTCTACCCGGGCATCATGGAGTACAAGCAAAAGCCGGATTACCGCACGTGTGTCTCGCTCGTGACGGAAGCCGCGCTCCGACAGATGCGTCTTCCGGGGCTGCTGGCTGTGCTGCTCCCCGTCATGATTGGCCTGGTGTTCCGTGCGGTACGTTTTCCCCTGTCTCTTCAAAGGTGGGGCTGAATTCTCATGCGCTTTGTGTGTGTGGTATATGCAGATTGGCGATTACCAGGGCAAGCCCCTCTTGGGTGCCGAAGTGCTGGCCGGCTACTTAATGTTTGGCACGGTCACGGGCATTATGATGGCTCTCTTCTTGGACAACGTCGGTGGTGCCTGGGACAATGCCAAGAAATACGTTGAGCTCGGCAACTTCGGCGGCAAGGGCAGCGAGGCCCACAAGGCTGCTGTCACGGGTGACACGGTCGGCGATCCGTTCAAGGATACGGCTGGCCCGGCGCTCCACGTCGTCATCAAGCTCTTGTCCACGACTGTGCTTGTGTTTGGCCCGCTCTTTGTGTCGCGTGTGGCCGAGCACCCTTAGCCAGAGAGAAGAGAGAGAGAGAGAGAGAGAGAGAGAGAAGACTCTTCAACGCAGTCTCACAAGCTGCCTCTGTTCGTACTCGCAACGATAAGTTCATTGTTGATATCCAAAGCCCTGTGGTGTTGGTGGTTGCTTCATCTGAAATAAATAGAGACGGGGAAGCGCGGATTGTGGACAGCATCCAGTGCTTGGCCACGCACGACAGCGTCGTTGTTCCATTCTGTCGGTATCGGGTCCAGAGGATTTCGTTCCACTAGGTCGGCCAGGAATTTGCGCGCAAGAACCGCCGAGAGGTGCCGCAGCGGTTGGTGGCGTGGTACTTTGAGGGCGCGCACGATGTGGTATTCCCCCGTGTTGATCTCGAGCGTGAAGAACAAGGCGAGACGAGGCTGGTCAATGCGCTGGCTCGATATGGAAGGTGAGGACTCCAGGTCGGCTGTACATGTCATGAATAGTAAACTCTCCTGGAGGCTTGCCTGTGTCAGATAGAAGCAGGTGAATCTCACGAACGAAGATGTGGATCGGCATAAGAGTTCGTACCCGAACGAGACGGAGGTCGTAGTCCACGAGATGCAGATGGCTGAACGCTGCGTACTTTCGGAAGAAGTCCGCTAGAAAGGCCTCGCAGTCAAACACCTGCTGGCAAAGACACTACGCATGGTCGAAGCCAATTCGATATAGTACTCAGCACAGTTCCGTTTTGGATCCATCTAGTGAACGTACCTCGAGTTTCATAGTGGAAGTAGGTGATGACACATCCGCGCTGAATTCATCGCACGAGAACTCGATTGGGAACTCGGAAGGAGAGTACCACGCACCTACAGGATGACAAATCCATGAGCCCACCGCATTGGACTTCATATGGCGTGCAAAGACTTACGATGCTCAAAATGGAATCGTGGTAGTGCAGCCTGACTTGATTGAATCGGTTGATGATATAACTTTCGCAGACGCAGGGCCATGACCACGACCGAGGAGCCCATATTCAGCACCAAGAGGTACTTGCTCTCGCCAGTCGCCAGCAGCTGCCACGATTCGACGTCTTGCGTTGGCGACGGCAGCGTGTAGGAGAACGACAAACTGGTACTTTTGGAGCTTGCTCGCGCGGAACAAAACGATGGGGACGGTGATAGTGTGAAGTGGTAGCTTGGCCCGGAATCCTGGCTTGCAATGTGGCTGCCCATCGCGATTACAGCGACGATATGGTCGTCCGGACTCTGCCACACGCGAAGTCTCGAGCCGACCGCTACCGACACAATCCAGGCGTTAGTTGCTGCCAATGGCGACACTGCATTCGCTGTGGATCACGTGAACCACACCGTTGGCATCGCTAAATGTCGGTGTTGTCATCGCGCGCTTGCCAACTTGAAGTCGAAGCGCAAGCGATAACTCGACTTGGTCGGCTGCCAAAGCGGATCGGATGCGCTTCCACAGCACCACGTACGATGCCTCCCAATGTGAGTAATACACTACCGTAATCCACTCGTTAGTTTCCATGTTTTCCCGCTCATCTATCACACATACGTACGCAAGTGGTTGCCGTCAGTAGAGAACCCGAGCAGCACGGCGCAGTCTTCGAGCGAGAGCACCTGATCCATGGTCCAGCGCGTTCGTGGGATCAGCTTCTCCAGCTGATACGAGGCGCCGTCGCGTTCTCGAGACGCGAGCGCGCGGAGGAGCGAGTGGGGCCGGAGGTTGCCGCGCCGCGCCATTCGTGCATTTTCAATTTTGGGAGAGATTTGAAATAGTAGTATCGTACTTAAAGAGATAAACACAGTACGATGACGAGACTGCACTGTACAAAACAAGTACATAGAGGTTGAAGTTAGGACCATGTGGACCACGTGTTTTTGGGTAAATGGGCCTTCAAGCGATCTCTGATTGGCTATATATACGTGACGCTTGCCGTCTCATACGCCATGGCGAAGAAAGTTGTTCGTGGACTGGTGCCGCTGTCATCAGCGGTAGCCGACGGCCACTATTGCATTGCTTCGCTTATACTACGACCATGGTGATGACGCTCTCCCGACGACTGGCCACGCGCACCGCCTCGCGTTTCATGCAGCAGCGCACCGTCGCGGCGCCGCTTGCTCGCGCGAACCACACGCACGCGCCGCTGACGTTGCTCACGGAGGATGAAGAGATGTTCAAGGATACCGGTGCGGGCTGTGCTGTTCGGTCGTACTGGGCGACATGGTAGACTGACGAGTGAGGGGTGTTCTAGTGGCCAAGTTTGCGGCCGACATGGTGCTCCCTCGTGTCTCGGAAATGGACAAGACGGGCGAGTTTGACCACGAGATCACGCGTGGCCTGTTTGACAATGGCGTGCGTGACGAGGCCCTGTCTTCAACACTGACGCGACTAATGACTGACACTTTTACTGCGTTTGCGTGTGACTCAAAGCTCATGTCAGTGGAGATCCCGTCCGAATATGGTGGCAGCGAGGCGTCGTTCATGAGCTTGTCGATCACGATCGAGGAGCTCTCGAAGGTGGACCCGGTCGTCGGGCTGCTGGTCGATTTGCAGAACACAGTCGTCAACAACGTCTTCCTCGTACGCTGGTGCTGTTTCCCTTTTACAAGGCGTGGTGTCTGAACTAACATGAATGCCTTTATGATCGCGCGTTGTTCAGATGCACGGCACGGAGGAGCAGAAGCAGCACTACCTCCCGCGATTGAGCACGGATATGGCACGTTCTACTCTATGGACAGCAGTAGAGTAGCCCAATCTGACTTGTTTACTGTTTGATGTTAGGTTGGGAGCTTCTGCTTGAGTGAAGCTGGCTCGGGTAGTGACGCGTTTGCGCTCAAGACGCGCGCAGAGGTGTCGTCGGACGGCAGCTACTACACGCTCAACGGTCAAAAGATGTGGATCTCGAACGCCGAGTACTCGGGCGTCTACCTCGTCTTTGCGAACGTGGACCCGTCGAAGGGGTACAAGGGCATCACGTGTTTCATTGTGGACCGTGAAACCGAGGGCCTCGAGATCGGAAAGCCCGAAGACAAGCTCGGCATTCGTGCGTCGTCGACGTGCCCCGTGACGCTCACGAACGTCAAGGTCAAGAAGGAAAACATTCTCGGCGAGGTGAGTTGTGGAACACCTCCCCCATTTTCACTCATTGTATTCACTGACTCTAACTGTGCGTTATTGTGACGCAATTGCAGGTTGGCAAGGGCTACAAGATCGCGATCAGCACGCTGAACGAAGGCCGCATTGGCATTGCGTCGCAGATGCTGGGTCTCGCGCAGGGCGTGTACGACCAGACTGTTCCATACCTCTTTGACCGCCACCAGTTTGGTATGGCGATTGGCGACTTCCAGTCGATGCAGCACCAGCAGGCCGAGGCCGCGTTGGAGATTGAGACGGCGCGTCTGCTCGTGTACAACGCCGCGCGTCTCAAGGATGCCGGCCTTCCGTTCGTGAAGCAGGCCGCCATGGCCAAGCTCCACGCGTCTCGCGTCGCTGAGAAGACAGCGTCCAAGTGTATCGAGTGGCTCGGTGGTGTGGGGTTCACCAAGTACTTGCACGCCGAAAAGTTTTACCGTGACGCAAAGATTGGCGCCATCTACGAAGGCACCAGTAACATGCAGCTCTCGACGATCGCCAAGGTGATCAAAGAAGAGTACAAGAAGTAGATACAGTGGACGGAAGAACCTGTCGAAGTCCTTAATCACGATTTGTGAACGTGGAGCATCGAAGTTCTTGGCATTTTTCATCGAACTGTTCCCTTTCAGTTTGGATCCTTGGGCGAAGTTGCGTTTTGGGTGTTCCGATACTATTATCAAAGACACTTCATCCAAATGGGGCGCGAATCAATGCACTTGGATGCCATCGTGGAGCCCGGAAATGACAGATACCTGCTTCGTGACGGAAGGCGGGCATCCTTCGAGACGTGCGGCGTTGTACACGAAGACGGATCTAATGATGATGGTGATGTGGTGTAAAATAGTACGTAGTTGTACTGGGTACGGATCACACGAGACGCATCCTGGGGAAACCGGATGGTTGAGTAGCTCTCCTTCATAATAAAATCCACAATTCAAACCGAGATTCAGTGACAGCGCGATACGAGAGCAAAGGTTACCTTCAGTATCGGGCTGGCCGCCTCACCACCGATGTTCTTAGTGCCTTCGCTTTCAGAAGTTGGAGGATGCCATGCGAGCGCCGGCTCGCACGTAGACAGAGCGTTGACGACCGTACTTGAGATCCCACACGGAGAAGCCTACGGCCGACAGCATCACTGCGGCGATCGAGAACCACACGAGCGCTTGGAATTGGCGCGGATCGTGGAAGACGACGCCCATCAATTGCATCACAACGGCGGCGCACTGGTACGTCGCTGTTTGCATCGAGTTGATCGCCCCGCGGCGACTCGGTTCGATCCATTCTTGCATGATCTGCGTCTCGGCGAGGTCCGTACTCCAGAGCCATGCACGCGAGACGATGGTCGAGCCAAGCATGACGTAATCCGTGACCGGGGACTCGCCCACGACCAAAAATGCCACGACAATCGGCACGAGGCTGAGCCAGAAGAGCCACACACTCACGACGGCGACGCGCTCGACACGACCCAGACAGCGCGAGATCGCTGGAAACACGACGGTTCCGACGAGGCCAGACACTGCACTGGCGCCGCGACTGACGCCCAGGATGGAATCGGGTACGCCGCGCCATTTGAGGTACACGGTGTTGAGCGCACTGCTGTTCAAGATCGTCATGTACAACCCGCAAAATGCAAAGCTGAGCAAGAACACTGGGTGGCTCGAGTAGTTGCGCCACATGCGAGTGTAGTGGTGCAGAGCTGCGGTGATGCCTTTCTCCGAATGCGGTTCGTCCTCGAAAAGGTGCTGCTCGTCTTGATCCTTGTGTTCGTGCTTGTCCTTGACCGCCAACTCTGGCGTGAGATCGTAGACGTCCTTGGTCAATACATACTCCAACGACATCGAGACGAAATTCCAGACGCCCACAGTCGTTGTACCAACGATCGCTCGCGTCGTCGCGTCGTCGCCAGCAAAGTCCATGATGAATCCGAACACCATGGGTGCCATGATCGCACAACTGAGGTCGATGCGACGCAATGTCGTGTTTAGGGACGCGAGGCTCGACGAGTCGCTGTCAGCCAAGACCACGACCCAGTCGCGTTCAATGGCGAGGGTCTGTGCATCGTTCAGCACCTGGCCGGCACCTCCACAGATGAGCATGGGTGCAAAGAGACCCAACAGTTCGGGTGTCCACGCTGGCTTGTGAATGCCATCGGCGTGCGTGACCAACATGATCATGCCCAACACGAACGAGCTCAAGACGATCATGAAGTTCTCCAACAGAATCGAGTACTTCATGACGGTCCAGCGGTTTGTGCGATCCGAAAGACGACCGACCGCCGGAATCGCAACGATGCAAGCCGTGTACGTGACCAGCGAGAACGTCGCATTTGGGAGTAGGGTGTCCACGAAGACTTCCATGAAGAGGATTGGGACCGCGAATTGCCACATATTATCTCCCTAACAACAGTCATAGTTAGTCGCTCGCGCAGTGGCTACAGTAGGCTGAGTGAGACGCACCCAAGAAGACAGCAAGTGGCTGACGTAGAGGTACGTTTGAACGCGGGACGGCTTCTTGGACCCCGCGTTACCACTGGCAAGAGACCAGTAGCAACATACGTTAGTCTATTTCACCACTTTCGAAAACCCTATGAACAGTTCAGTTCACGTACAGGAGAGGGAAGTGTTCTTCCTGCTTCCGTGTACGAAGGTCCGTCCAAGCGGCGTTGAGACAGAACACTAACGGGATCGCAGTCGTGTAGCCGATGATCGCCATGACGAAGTTTCCGGAGCGACCAAGGAAGCAGACGCGGTCCACACCCGCGAGACACACTACGATACAGGCGAGTTTGATGGTGAGCCCATACGACGGTGGCTGCCGATAGCATGCAATCGAACCTACACGTTCCGTCCCCTGCCAGCGCGAGGCTTCCAACGCCGATGACCAGCGACACCAGTACCGACAGTTCCATTGCGCAGCGCCGAGTGCAATCCGATGGCCTGAAGGAGAAAGACGGTGTGTCGACGCCCACGTCTTCGTCGCTGGTGCGGCACCAATCACATCCTTCCAGCCTGGCAACTTGCTGCAATGATTGCTGAATAGCTTCCGTTTGTCTTAGCATAAATCAGTACAGAGCATATGTATGTTGCACAAGTTTCGATGTTGCGTGAATGTCACTTTTGTGTTGCGCTGCGTAAGTGGCACTGACTTCAAGTTGGGAGCCAATCAGATCGCGGCCAGAGGCCTGCCCCACGTCACCACCCTTTCGTTTCCATTCCGGCGTAAATGGGTGATTTCATTAGAGCTTGAAGTAGAGTGGTGGACGTGGAGCAGGTCTCTAGACTCGGTCCGATTGGCTGTGCGGTCCGACGCCATGACTGAGTTTCGGCTTCATGTGTCAGAGAGTGGCTGCCGTCTTTCTCCGTCGACGAATTCCCCCACCAACGGGAACGGCTGAGGGGACCTCACGCTCACAACCCGATTTAACAGCTTGGACACGCGACACCACCACACGATGGCGATGACGATTGGCCGACGCATGGCGACCCGCGCGATGGCGCGCGTGGCGCAGCAACCGCGCAGCGTCGCCTTGCGCATGAAGAGCTCGCAGGCGATGGCGATGGACGACGACTCGTACGCGGCTCCCCCCGGCCCAGTGACGACACTCACTGAAGAAGAAACGATGTTCAAGGACACTGGTACGTGGCCAAAACTGAGTAAAGCCTTCATGGAGACCGCGTGCTTACCTTTGAATCTCAGTGGCTAGATTTGCTGCGGATGTTATCCAGCCGCGTGTGAAGGAGATGGACCGATCGGGCACGCTTGACCGCGCGGTGCTGACGGGCCTCTTCGATAACGGAGTAAGCTTCAGTCGATCGCAGAGCAGATCTCTTGTAGGCACGTGGAGACTAAATTCCGCTCATTCTGTCGTGTTCTGCAGCTCATGTCTGTGGAAGTCCCGTCGGCGTACGGTGGAAGTGAGGCGTCGTTCATGAGCTTGGTTCTCACTATCGAAGAGCTCTCCAAGGTCGAGCCGTCGGTGGGCTTGCTCGTGAACCTGCAGAACACCGTCGTGAACACAATTATCCAGGTACACTCCGGGCAACGCAAACTCGAATCGTCCTCTGGCGTCTAATAAGTTTGCTCTTTTTCTCTCTAGCTGTATGCCACGGAGAAGCAGAAGGAGGAATACCTTCCTCGACTGAGTGCGGATACGGCAAGTTTCAAAGTGACAGTCCCTTGGGAAGATGACGTTTGCTGACTGAGTATTCCTTGGACAAACAGGTTGGCAGCTTCTGTCTGAGTGAAGCTGGCTCGGGCAGTGATGCGTTTGCACTCAGGACGCGCGCCGATGCCTCGGCGGATGGTAGCTACTACACGCTCAATGGGTCCAAGATGTGGATCTCAAACGCAGAGTATGCCGGTGTGTTTGTCGTGCTCGCTACTGTCGACCCATCGAAGGGATACCGAGGCATCACCGGTTTCCTCGTGGACCGTGAAACCGAGGGTGTGGAGATCAGCCCACCAGAGGACAAGCTGGGTATCCGTGCCTCTTCCACGTGCACGGTGACGCTCAACAATGTCAAGGTCAAGAAGGAGAACGTCCTTGGCGAGGTACGTCGACTACCCCACACGAGATAGCTGTGAATCTTTCGGTGACTAAACTGGCTCGTTTCTGATATCTTCCAGGTCGGCAAAGGGTACCTGATTGCCATGAGCCAGCTCAATGAGAGCCGCATCGGCATTGCATCACAGATGCTGGGCCTCGCGCAGGGGGCTTTCGACCAGACCATCCCGTACCTCTACGAACGCCAACAGTTCGGCCGCGCAATCGGCGACTTCCAGGCTATGCAGCACCAACAAGCCGAAGCCGCGCTCGATCTCCACATGGCTCGCTTGCTCGTGTACAATGCGGCGCGCTCCAAGGACGCTGGCACGCCGGCCGCTGGGCTCATCCAGTCGGCGTCCATGGCCAAGCTCCAGGCTTCGCGGGTCGCCGAGAAGACCGCGTCCAAGTGTGTCGAGTGGCTGGGTGGCGTGGGTTTCACGCGGGACCTGCCGGCTGAGAAGTTTTACCGAGACGCCAAGATCGGCTCGATCTACGGCGGCACCACCAACATCCAGCTCTCGACCATCGCCAAGCTCATCAAGGAGCAGTACAAAAAGTAGGCAGATTCTATCTCAGTACCTACTGCGTCGCCGTACAGTGTAACCTTTTCAGTGCATTCAGAAGCCTCGTTTTAGTGACTGGGTTACACTCTCTGTGCTAATACAACGCGTAAACATCATCGCGCCCACTTCAATTTGGGTTCGGGCCATTGTGTGACTCTGAAACCCATATTCCGAGGAACCCGCGTGTCGCGGCCTTGTGAAAGAGAGTGTGAGTATCCTTCCTGGAAGCAAGGAAGTACAGAGAGACCACCTCTAGGGAGATGGCCAAGAAGCCCAAGCAGCCCGAGCGGCAGCCGCCGCCACACGAAGCAGCCGAGCCGCAGGAGGTGGCAGCAGCGCCACGGTCACCGCGTGACGCGTCCGAGCGCTCGGGCGCGAACGACGTGTCGCACTCGCGGCGATCCCACGACAATAGTTCGAACGGCAACGACACTAAGAAGCATCAAGACAAGCCGCACGCCCACAGTGATGAGACGTCGAGCGTGCTGTCGTCGCCGTCCAACCGTCGCGCGCAGCAGCATCGCCCACGGTTCGACTCGCGGGCGTCGTGGGCTGACTCGACGCGGTTTGATATGGGCCGCGCTGACTCGCGCGCGTCCGACATTTCGGCACGGGACCTCCGGCTCACGACGCTTAGTGGTGGCCCCAAGCAAGGGCACAACCGTAGCCGCGCCGATTCGCGCGCGTCGCGACTGTCGCAGTCGAGCCGCGGCTCGAACCGCTCGCGGACGACGTCGTTTGTGTCCAACTTTGGTGCCACCAAGCCGCGCAAGGAAAGCAACGCCTTGTCAACGATCACGGAGCACTGGAACCTCCCCGAAGACGAATTCGGCAGTCCGTTCCAGGAATTCGATGCGCAAGGTGAGGTCAAAATGCCACAGGGAAAAGGACCGGTGAGATATAGTGAACTGACGATTTGCGTGTGGATTTCTCTGCGCAGAACAACCGATCCGAGAACAACTCGAACGCGGCATGGCTGTCATTAATGAGCACACGGTAACGAGGCGCTATATGTGCTGCACTGAACTCTTTGAGTATGACTCACGTCTTCGATCTTGCTGCTGTAGACAAAGTTGAAGGAGATTGAAGACGCAATCACGGCCGCCATGTCGGAAGTCTGGGGATACTGGGTATGTGAGTTTTTCGTTGGAGTCGAACAGGACGAATCAGGGGACTAATAGGCTTGCGCTTGGGACATAGGCGGATCCGATTCAATTGTTTTTGCACCCGGCCGAGCGCGTCGATGTGCAGGATCTCATCCACACCGACAATGAGCTGTTCAACAAAGTGCTCACCGTGTTTGCAGTGCTGTGCGATGAAATCTCGGAGCTCAAGGTCACGGTGGAAGACAATTTCTACCCGGCACTGATCATGTTTGGCCATTCGTACAATGGCGATGACCGCGACGCCAAACCGGGCGAAGACGAAGTGTTCATCGGCCGCATGCTTGTATTTTTCCAGGACATTTCCAACTTTGTGGACCGCTGCAATGCGATCACGATCAACATGCTCCACCAGTTGGCGAGTCTGTACCAGAGTTTCCAAAAGCTCTGGAAGTCGACATTCAAGTTGGTACATCTCCACCCCGTGTTTGATGCACTGGCCAGTCTCTTGGAAGTCATGATTACGATCGATGCGATCGTGCTTGAGAACCCGCATATTGTGACGGCATGGGATAAGTACAAGCGCATGATGCAGTACGTGCGTGCCGATCCAGCGCGTTACAACGTCACAGTTGAAAAAGTCAAGCAGTTTGAAAGACTGCTCGTGAGTCTCGACCAGACCATTATGAGCGCTCAAGTCTTCCAGACGTGCATTGAACAAGACTTTGAAGCGTTTGGCTCGGGCGAGTTGGGTGACGACGATGAGGACCAGGACGACGACGTCGACATGCGCAGTGGTCGCGCGAGCAGCGACATGGAATCGCGGATCGACATTCGATCGAACCGTGTCTTCATCGAAGAGTTTCTACACTGCATTAGTGCACGTCTGAGCCAAGCGGAAAATGCCGTCAACACGCCCACAGAAACCTACGAGCGCGATAACCTAGTGGGCACAGCAGGCCTGTACGTGCTACTGCGCCGCCTGCTTCCGTCCAATGTGCCGGCCGATCCAACTCTCTACAAGCGCCTGTGGGAGTCGCAACTGCGGACCCCAGCCGTGACGATTTGCGGCAAGATCTCCTGGTTCATGCCCGACTTTTTGTTGCGATATGCACCGATGAATTCGAACAAGCTCCAGCCAATGGATATTGTCCAGTTTCGCCGCGAGTACTTGCACACACTGGACCAAGCGTTCCCGGGCGATGTCGCCGCGGCCAAGATGGACTTGAGCGCATGGCTTGTTCGTATGGAGTCGTTCTTCCAGCCAACCACCAGAGGAATGGGCGATCCTGCGAGGACGTTGAGTATTCGTGGCAATCTGATCATCAAGGGGCTCATCTTGGCCAAGAAAGTCCAGACCATGATGCACACACTCGTAAATCTCCACTTGTCGCTCAGCATTCCGATGCCCAAGCGTGTGGTGCGCCCGCTGTACACGTGTATCGAGATCTTGAAGGCCGTCGAGTTTATGTTTGCGCGCAAGAACCCGATCCTCGCAGAGAGTTGTTCGTTGGTGCTGCGCCAGGTTGCGCACTCACTTTTTTCCTACTTTCGCCCTGTGAAGGCGCGTCTCGAAGCCAGCAAACGGTTTGACGACACCAAGCTCGACGTTCTTGCCGCGGTCACGGTTATCGAAGAGATCCTTCATTCGGGCGAGTCGTTCTCGTACACTCGCTTGACGATCCTGGACCTCGCGACCCAAATTGCTCTCATATCGCCGGATGGCACGGTGAGCTCGGTGAACGGTGAAGGTGGCGGCGGGTTTGTCGAGTTGAAGGATGCCGAAGAGCCGATCAAGCTGATCTGGAAGATGCGGTTGCTGAGCGATTTCCAGCGCCGCATTCGCAACGCCTGTGACTGCTCATTCTTCTACTGGAGTCGCGAGTTGTTGCACCCGTTCATGCAAGATTTGTACGGCCAACCCGAGCACTGCAATCAGATCCAGTACGTTGTGAGCGGATTTTTGGACGCGATTCGACTTATACGTGGTGCGCAACACGAAGAAAACAATACCGGGTATATCAAGGCGTTCTCTGAGTTCATTGACATGGTCATGGAAGAAGAGATTGTGGACAACCTGTGCAAGGACGTTGAGAACGATCTCCGTCTCCACATTCATTCCGTGCACCTTGATCATATGGATGCGCCCAATCCCAAGAGCGCGGACTTCAAGGTGCTCCATCGGTACGTCGACTTGCGCCCCATTCGCTTGTACGGCAAGATGCTCGATTTGAGGCAGCGCGTCACCCACTACCTCGAGAACACGTTCTACAACCTCACGACCGTCGCACTACACGACTGGAAAACGTATGGAGAAATGCGGAACCTGGCAAACGACAAGTACGGACTCAGCCTAGCTGACAATCATCTACCGATGGGCTCGCTCGACCAAGGACTCGACATTTTGCAGATCATGCGAAATATCCAGATCTTCGTCTCGCGGTACAACTACAATCTGAACCAGCAGTTTTTCCTCGAACGGCGCAGCGACAAAGGATCCCGTCACCTCAACTCGATCAACATCCACTCGATCGCGAGCTCGATCCGCACGCACGGCATGGGCATCATGAACACGACCGTCAACTTCACGTACCAATTCCTCGCTCGCAAGTTTGATGTCTTTTCGCAGTTTCTCTTTGATGAGTACATCAAGAGTTACTTGCAGCGCGAACGGCGGTGGTTCAAGAAACACCGCGACGACAAGGACGTCGACAACAAGTACCCATACGACCGCGCGTTCCAATTCAACAAGGATATTCGCAAGCTGGGCGTCTCGGATTCCGGGAAGACGTTTCTTGACCAATTTCGAATCCTGATCACGGAGATTGGCAACGCACTTGGCTACGTTCGCATGGTGCGCTCGGCCGGCATGAACTACTGCAGCAATGCGATCAAGTTTGTACCCGATCTCAACCACACGCACTTTAAGTTTGAAGCCTATGCGGGTGAAGGCGTCGAGGAAGTTCGAGACGAAGAAACCAACACCATTACCGAGCCAAAGATTGTCGGCGCCAAGCTCTCGCGAGAGACACTGATCGCCGCGCGCAACTTGGACTCAGTCATCTCCAACCTGTCGAAGAACTTTTCCGAGAACAATGACTACTTCAAGGTGCTCGTCAAAGTGTTCCAAGACGTGACAGCCGGCGACGGTCAAAAGCACTTGGTCAACTTTGCGTCAATCCTCCCGGCGCTGACGATCAATTTTGTGGAAACCATGGTCCAAGCCAAAGATCTCATGTACAAGAACACGCGTCGCCGTGAATCGTATTTCACGGACGACGGATTCGCCATTGGAGTGGCCTACATTCTCGCGATGCTCAACCAAGGAGAGGTAAGTCTGCAGTTCGTGCCTTGATTTCGGGGCAGGGGCTTAACTCGTTGTCGTAAATGCGCAGGCATTCGATGCACTCCACTGGTTTGAAGAGGTCTCGCGCAAGTACGCGCAAGAAGAAGCCATCTATATTGTACGTGGTGGGCTCTCAGCTGAACACCGTGACATGGGGATTCTAACATAGTTCCATTCTTGAAACCAATGCAGCAAAAACAAGCCGAGCGGGACGCGCGCAAGCAAGAGCAAGCGGCACGCAAGCAGAAAGAGACGACCGCCGAACTCATTGATGACGAAGAAGAAGTGCACACGCTGCAGCTCACGGCCAAGCGTATCGAGCTTAACAAGCGCGAATTTGATTTGCTCGATTGGTCGCTCAACGGCGCGCGCATTTTCTTCAAGGACTAACGGCGTCTCGAGTCCAGTCTCTGAAGTACCTGGCGCCTTGTATCGCGATTTACATTGCCATTTGTGCCCAACAGTAAAATTTCTCTTTTGCTCTTGAAACGCTATTCCTTTTCGGCGCTGTTGATGTGCGTGTATTCACTGGCGCTTCTTGGCCGAGTGCTTCCGCGCGTCGCCCTGAATGAATTGCGAGATCCAGTAGAGCTGCTCAGAGAACATACACACCCGCCGTCAGATACAGAGCTCGTACACAGGAGTTCATATACACGGCGCATGGACTCACCAGCACGATCACGTGAACAGCCACGAGGCCGGCGACGAACATGTTGATGCCCGTCCCCAGTTCTCCGCCCAAGAGATCCATTGTCGTGGCTGGTGTCTCCTTCTGCGTTGTCGTTTCTGCCTCTTGACTGATGAGCTCCTGATGATCAACCCGGCAGATCCGTTTTGTACCATTCTATATGCCACTGAATACACGATGATTGGCTGTTTGTGGCCAATCAGAATGACCACTTCGTCCGTACTGTCTTTGATGACGACGAGCATTCCGAAGGTCAAAGTCGGAGAGTGACGATGGCGCGCGCCGGTAGCGGTTCTGCTGCCAGAACATGACACCAAATGCACAAAACAGCATCATGGGTGCGCGCACCCAGCCAATGTCCAGTCCTGAAGAGGCAGGCGCGTGACGAGCGCCCAGAAGCTCGACCCGTACGCGCGATGGGTGGTGGTGGATGGTGATGGCGACTGCGGAAGTGCCAGCGTGGGGATCCTTTCCCGCGTGCACCGAAATGATCTCAAACGGGAATGAAAATGATGCCGCCAGATATTTCTCTGTGATGTATGCGGGCACGCCAGGGTGCGAGGCCGTGTCGTAGAGCACGAGGTGGCCGTCGCTGGTCGTGACCAGCACGTGGCCGGGCATGGCCGTGACGATCGCAGACCGCTGCGCAGACTTCTTATGCAGAAGGCTGCCCAAGATCCGTGCGCGCGGTTGCAAAAGTGCGGTCAGCGTGCACGTCGGAAAGCCGAGATCGCTGTCGTCAAACGGGTCCATGGCGTCGGCACCAATGGGCATGAGGCCATTGTTGCGCTTGATCGAGGCGAACCGGTTGATGCGGAAGGCAAGTCCTTTGTCGTCACTCGTACCAGCGTACAGTATCGTATGGCGCCACACGTCGCGCTGCAGACTCGTGATCGCATGGCGTGAACCTTCACACGTGAGCCCGAGCAGACGCCGATCCAAGACGTCGACAAAGTGGACTCGGTTCCCGGCTGCAAACGCCACAACACCGGCCGCAAGCGTCTGGAAATGGGACATCTCACCCAAGCCAGGGTTAATCTCATCGATGAACGAGCCGTTGTGGCCGTCATACAAGCTCAGTCGACCATCTTCGCTGCTTGCCAACATGACGAGCGACTGGTGGGAGGCCGCCATTGTGATCTGCGTCAGCTTTCGCGGTGACTTAGCTGCAAACTCGAAGTCCATCTCGAGATGGGTATGGAGACCAAGCGGTGCAATGCTGCGTCGTGTCGGGTTCGCAAAGAAGGGGTATTTGTCGCGGGGACACACACTATGTCTAGATACGTACTCACGAGCAGGGAGATCGACCTTGGCGAAGCACATTGGATGCTCGTTGCCACTGTGGCGGCGGTAGTCACCAGCGACGAGGCGTCGGCCGTGGAAAACCCGCAGCTTGTAGACTAGCACATCACTGTGTTGCGTGACGAGCAAGAGATGCGACGCGCGCTCCGAGTGGAAGGCGACGCGCGTGATAGGGCTTGGAATCTCCACGAGCTGGTGCCACAGCAGTGCCTGGGAGATCGGATGCCGCAATTCCACAACCCCGGTTTGCTTGTCGAACACCATGAGGAACTGCACGACGGGCCCCGTGGAATCGAGCACACCCTGACGGCTCGAATGGCCAGTGTTTCGCTTGCCACCGAGGTTGCCATTGGGGCGAAACGAGATGAGCTCAATGTGGAGAGACGCAGGCGTTGCATTCTCCGACCGCAGTGGCGATGGCCACGTGCCTTGTGGTGCGAGCCAGTCGTCAAACTTCTCGTTCGAGTGCTTGAGCGACGGTCGATGCCACGATTTTGTGTGATTTGTTGCAGCTGCAGAGGCTACTGTTGATGCATTCAAGTGGGTCTGTTCGATCTGGACCATGCGCTGCAGCAGCGCAGCTTTGGCTCTGAGCAGCGCCACGTACTCGCGCGTGGCTTGGACTTCCGCATCGATCACTGCAGTGAGGAGCACGTCGCGAGGCGATTGCTCACCGGTGACAGACAATTCGCTTCCGTCGGCGCCCACGCGATCGTATCCACTTAGGAGACCAAGAGAGATCCACGTGATCACAATGGATCGCACCACTTTCATCATCGCCATGTTCTCTTCCCACCCACGGTTGGCTGCCGCAGTCTCCCTCTCTGGCTTTCGAAGCCCACATAGCTGAGCGTGTAGGTACACTATCTGACGAAAGGTCGCGCACACGCAGTTTGTGTGACTCTTCGCTGGAGACCGTACTGTATACGTCCAAGTACGTAGTGTGCCTCATCACCACGAAGAAAGAGCTGACATCCAATCACGATGGCTCATCCACGCCACGCCACATGCATAAACATACACACAGCCTCGTCCAGTCGCTTACACCCGTCATTCATGACAAAGACTCTGAGAGTCGGCGGAATCGCGTGCGATCGTCCAATCGCTTTGCCAGTCATTATGACAGAGAGTGAGAGAGTCGGCGGGATCGCGTGCCGATCTTCGGCTGGCGATATCAGATCAAGCGCCGCTGGATCATCCAGCGCGTCCAGTATCCTGCCCACTCCACACTGCATTTTGACTCATATCCAAAGGGCACCACCTTTATCATCTCAGAACAACTGTCATCATCATCGTTTTTTCCGGCGTGCAAAAAATAAAAGACCCGTGGCGTTTCTCAACCCCCATCATTCCCGTCGGCCCAGAATAAATTACGAAGCAAAACGGGCGACGCGGGTCCGTTGCTTCTCACAGTCAGCACTTCACTGGGACTCACACGCCTGCGAACATCATAGGGGCATGGCCATTTGGCCGTTTCAGCAGATGAGCTGGTCGCTGCGAAACGGCAAGTTGCCTTTCCGACAGCCAATCAAAAATGAGTTTAGACCATGCATGCAGGGCGATATTTTGGATCTGCTGCCTTTCGTAGGCGTTACTGTATGTTTCTTCTTTGTGAAGCTTCAACCAGACAATCAAACTCGTCCATCCAATTGCTGGGCTGCACCTTGTCGCCCCTGCACCAAGAGCAATGTTAAGTCACGGCAGCTCGCAGCTTGCCCATCGCTTCTAGGATGATCCACGCGTAGGCTACGTCGCTCAGAAACAGGCCAGCCGCACTGCTGATTCAAATTTGGGTTGGCTGGTTCTCATGGCTCGCTCGTACGTAGCATGGGATGGCCCAGTCGCTTTTTCTCGTGGGCCCTGGGGGGGGGGGGGGGGGGGGGGGG
>JAADVZ010000057.1:0-69086 GCA_023335925.1 Pythium phragmitis | reverse complement strand
GTGGAAGCAACAACTTATACCATGTCGTCACCTTATCGCCGTCTTTGTCGCCAAGAAAGAGGTGGAGAAACCGTTGGAACTGCACAGGTCGTGCTACAAGGTTGAAGTTTTCACGATGAGTGTTGGGCACATTCAGATCCCCGAGGACAAAGACTTGGTGCAGGATGCGAAGATACAGCCCGCTGTCCCCGTTCGTCAGGCAGGGAGGCCAAGGAAAAGACGCATCCGATAGAGGGGTGAGGTGGGGGGAAAAGCACGAAAGCCTTACAAGTGTGGAAGGTGCGGCCATGTTGGCCACAGCAAGGCTTCTTGCCGCGCGGCGGGGGTGTGAGAACGATACAACAGAGCCAAAATGGTGGCAGAAGCACAGCAGAGAGTGACAGAATAGCTGGAAAGCGGTCGATAAGGGCCTCCAGTGCATATGAAAACAAAAAAAATATCGGATGTATGGTGCTGATGGTGTTGTGCCTTGCTAACCGAGAACGTGCGTACCCAGGGACTAATCCCATTTGACGTACGACCATTGGATAACGCTGGCCGGTGGTACTTTCTCCCACCAGCGCTTCTCCGGTCTGATCAACTAGACTCACCCGAGGGTGGTGCAGTGCTGTACCGGGCCTGACTAACAATGTCTAAGATCCGGAGGAGTAGTTGTATACAACAATTACCTCAAGCTGACACGAGATACCTCGAGCAACCGTTGTGGGATTCGAGCCCACGCTGCCCAGCACAAACTCTGGGTCCTTGCACCACTCCGCCAGGGTGGAGGGAAGAAGTCAGACGGCAACTTCAATGCTTCCGATCCCACCCAGTGAGTGGTACAGTGTACCATCAGTATGCGCTATAGCAGTACATTACCGAAGTTTACACGCTTTCGCCTGTTTAAAACATCTTGAGTCACCTTTTGCAAGGATTCACGATTTGAGTCACGTTTTGCAATTTTCCCTTGTTTTTTTGTAAGTGAAAAGGGGTTTTCACTTCGGTGAGCCAAATCGGCTCCTTTTCACTTAAATAGTTTAATTCCTCTCAGGAATCCCAAAAGACTTTTGCACACTTCTGAAGTGGTGCAAAAACATCCCTACCCATGAGGCGACCACATCACTGCTCGCTGCGTTCTCCGTCTGGGGATTGTCCGCCATCTCCATGTCCCTTTCTGCATTCTGCATCCTCCTCCCCATGCGCTTCGTCCCCAGCACGCATCGTCTGGACGCCCCACCGCGCTTCCAGCCGCGACGGCGTCCGAGTACGCCAGCCGCTTGGCCTTGGCCGCCTACGCGGACTTCTTCGTGGACGTGACGCCTCCGTGCAGAGAACGACTCGAGCAGCTGCATGAGCACTTTGAGCTCGGGGTAGTCGTCGCGTTGATACCGATGACCGGCGGAAGATGAGCCCGCTGAGCACAGCGACCTGACGCGCGGTTCCGACGGCTCCCGATAGTTTCGAGTCGGTGGCCGCAACAAACACAGCACCGATCGAGGTCGCATTGGCGCAAGAATGTTTGGTCCGACGACTCGCTAGGAGGAGAAAAGATCATCAGGATCAGCAGCAAGCCCCCACAGCATCAAGAGTAGTGGGCGAAGTACCATTTTCCACCCCAGAAGCTCGTTAGATTGTAGCGAGCGACCTAGAACAACCAGAAAAGCACACCTCTCTACATACATTTCGACTGTCACGACTACATGCTCGTTCTCGTTCTTCCCGTAGGTTCGATTTACCTATGGTTTGAACAACTAGTCGCTCTGGGGTCCACCGTATCACTGGCGTTATTCCAGTGACCACGGGTCGTTCTGAAAGCTCGGCACGATGGGGATTTCTCGGCGAGCACGAGAGAGAATCGTTTCCTGCTAAAGTACTTTTCTCTATACAGCGACGCGGCCATGTGCCGCTTCCCCAGCGCCTTGAAAATATCACGGAGCCGTGAATCGTCGGGCAGCACCGCGTGGTCTGGCCAGGCGGGCAGTTCTCCTGGGGGAGTCGGACATTCAGATCCGACGCATGCCTCGCCGGTGCTTTCTCCATTAATGGCCGCACCACACCACAGTCTGGTCTCTCACACGCACGAGCCGCATATTAAAGCTCTTGATGCTGATTCAACGCGGCACGATCCCGTTCCAATCACCTCTACTGTCAGCGACTCGAGATTGGAGTGTGTGGCGTCGACGCCGACTCGCCTAGGAGTGGGCCCATGGCCACCACCAGCTTTTCGTTTGAGACGCCGAGCGCAGAGGATCTTGCTACCATAGTCTTTCCGCATTGTAGTTGACGACGTGGCTTCACATTGCGCGGTTCTGTGGTGTGAAATTTTGTAGTAGATGATGTCTTGGTTCTGCTGCCACTGAACCGCGACGTCCTGCACAATGTCCTGTCGCTTGCCACACCCGCTGCGACAACGGGGCCGGCCTCCGACGCAGCCCCAGCCGCAGCCACAGCAGCAATTCGAAGTTTCTTGCGTGAGCCCGCGCTTGGATCCTCGGCAGCACGAGCAACCGCTCGTCGCTTCTTCCTCGGCGCCGCCGGCAGCGCCTTCTCGTTTGCGCGCTTGTGCGAGATGCCGCGCCATGGGTCGGTCTGAGACCACGCCACCACTCGTGATTGGGCCCAGCTCGCCCGCGGCCATCCGCTTGGCCTGGCGCTTCTCAAAGGCGCGGTGGCGCACCTTCCGCGCGTACTCGATGGCTTTCTCGCGCGAACTCAGGTCTTGGCCTTATGCGTTGTTGTGGGGACACGCTAGGGCGACGGCGTTGGCGATCGTCTCACTTGGGCACGGACCATTGTGACGTTTGCGGTCAAGTCTCACGATCTCTATCGGTTGTTGATGCGAGCAAACAGAAAGTCGGGGAATGCAAGCGCATGAAGTAAACGCTCACGGTTTGGTTAGCTTCCATTTGTGATCGAGTTTCGAACAAGTCAACGGATTTTCGCGCTCCATCTTCTCTTCACAGTGTGTAGTGCCCATCATTACTGATCTTGACAAGGTATTCGTTTTGAGGTTCAGTTTAACTGTGTTCATAGCTGAATGGATTCGCATAGTTATAATTAATAAGAGGTGGAATGAAACATAGCCACTACAACGCGACTCGCTTTGGTGGGTTGAGAGAACAGAAAGAAGAGAGAGAAACGGAGGAGAATGTCGAACGTTTGGCGGGCGTCGAAGAGCGATGGCCCCAGATTCACTTCGAGGTTTGGAGAGTCGCAATAGGATTTCCAGTGGGAATGGCTCCTCCTCGCCGCAAACGTGGAATGGAACAACGCGCAGCATGAGTTTTGACTGCATGATCACATCCTGCAGGGAGGCGACTGAACCAACGCTCTGTGCCCATTTGGCCAATCAGAATGGATTGAATGTGATATATTCAACCAATAAATACTTCCGTCTATTCCCAGAACAGCGGGTTCACTGAGGAGAGAAGGAGAGAGAGGGGACAGAGAGAACATCAAGCATGGCCGAAGAAGGCGAGAAGGAATATGTGCTCATCATGAAGCAGCCCGACGGCACGGCGAAGGCGACCGTCGGTAGCGATGGAGGCGACGCAGTGCCCTCACCCACAGCTAGTTCATGCGACTCGGCGAGCGAAGAAAACGATGACAAGAACAGTCACGAACTCGCGCGGTCAAGCAGCCACGAGAGTCTGGTCGACGCGCTCTTTGAGCTCGGCGACGCAGCTGCGCCGGTTCCGTTTCTCCCGGCGCTGGACGCGTCTACGCAGATCACCATTCATGACGGATACGCCGAGGCGATCGTCGAGGCCCAGCAAGCGCTCGACACGCGACTGCTTGCGTACTCACAATACCTCAACATTGTACGTTGTGTGACGCTTCCTCCGATGCGGTGATTCCCCTTTTGTGTCTAGTACTGTGCTAACCACCGAGCCGCTATGTCTGGCTAGACCGGTTACAATGACTTGCTGCTCACGCCCCGGCGCCCACTCGCCGGTCGCATTAACGTGCCCAGTAAGCCTGTCGCTGGCGATCGTCCCGTGACAGTGTGCATGGGCTGGCAGCGCGTGTCCAACACAGACTCAACGAGCCGCGAGTTGCTGCGCATTCTGGAAGAAGACGGCGTGTCGTACATGCCCCACGATATCGCATACAGCGTCAAGTACTTGGCGCCCGTTGCGCCGTTTGGTGACTGCATGTTCCTCTCGATGGAGCAGTTGCTACTGTACACGGAAGAGTGCGAGCCGCTGTCGACGCCGGAGATTCGTCGCGTTGCATCCAAGTTCTTCTATGCGCATTACCAGGCGAGCTCGGACGCGGAGAAAGGTCGCATCGACACCGCGATCCGGAACCTGTACTTCCCGTCGTTGAAGGGCGGGTGGGGCGTGAGCCCTATGCAAACACGGCGCTTCGTGGCGCGCAAGGACGACAAGGACTGGCTTTTTGCCAAGTGGATCGAGTTTCAAGAACAAGGGTACTCGCGCCTGAAGGCCGCCGAGATGACGTACACGACGTACGCACAGCCCGTCGTGAACGCCGAGGCGTACTGCGACTACATGGCTGTGGGGGCGGGCGAGAACACGCACACGCTGATCGCCCTCAACTACACTCGCTCTGGACTGGTGTCTGTTGACACGGACCCCGAAGGCCGCCACGTTGCGTGGGGTGACGACCTCGCGCTGGAGGCTCTCGCGACGGCGTACCAGCGTGACATTTTCGTCGTGCTTGTAGGATGCGGCAAGATGTTTTTCTTGCCCCATCGTCCGCGACCGGCCGAGGGTGCGGACGACGCCAGCACTGTACGCTCCAAGGGGCACGCACCGTGGTTCCTGCTCATGCGGCTCACTGGCAGCGACCGCGGCGGCGACCACTACGAGCCGATGCTGTGCGAGCGTCTGCGCGGCGACGGATCGTCCGAGTTTGGGTGCATTGGCGACTAAATCGAAGCAACCTCGGGCCCGTGGGGTCGTAGCGTTGCAGATTTCTTTCCACTTTATCTTCTTATGTGCTGCATGCTTGACATCGAGAAATGGAGAATAACTACTCCAGTGACAACAGAGAGATGGCGTGCATACAATACTGGTCAGCGTATTCTCATTCTCATTAGTAAGGGACGGTCTCCGCGGTGCTGATCCACCGGACTGTGCTGATCGCATCACACACGAGGGACGGTGGGCCACAAGCATCGCTGCAGATCCACGTCGGACGAGAAGGCGAGCAACGAGAGACGGCCAACAACTTAGTTGCCGAGCGTCTCGAGGCTCTTCTCCCATCGCTCGTAGTTGCCAGGAAGCTTGGACCACTCAGCCCACTCATCGTCAAGGAGCGAAGGCACGGCACTCGAACCCGAAGCGGCAGGTGCGGCGACAACTGTAAGGATATCGCAACAAAATAGGCAAGCGGGGGTTAATTCAATACGAACCCGCGGATATTTAATCACCCTGGTGAAAAGACTCGTACCCGGCGCCTCCACGGCCTTCTTCGATGGCTTGAGCTTGAAGAGAAGGATGACCGTCGAGTAGAAACCGAGCGTCGCCAGCACAATCTGCACCACACGAACACAACATGAGAATCCCGCTCTCAGGAGCCGTACCATTCCTGCCACGCAGCGTGCGCTGCGAAAATCATCCGATCGCCTCCTGCAGGGTGGGGGGCGGTGGAAGAACGCGCTGGGAGCAACGTGGAGGACAGTTCGCGAGAGGTCTGCGCACCTGGTAGTCCTTGGGGAGAACGGCGCGGACCTTGGCCTCAAAACCGGTCGGCGGGGGACCGCCGTGGCCGTGGCCGCCGCTCATGAAGCGGGTCTGCAGGTTCTGGGCGCGCGGCTTGGCGGCCGCGGCCGTCTTCTTGAGCAGGTGGAGCATGGCGATTCACTTGCCGATGGGACTGGAAGGACTGCGAGACGCCCACACACAAACGAGCGGCGCCGGGGGGAGACAGCACCCCCAATCTCCATCACACGCGCCACATAACCCTTTTAGCCAATGAAAACAAGTCGTACTTTGTAGCAATCGCACTTTGTAGAGACTCTACAATACGATCCATTTCGCGCGCCAAACGCCCAAGATGCAACTTTGAGAACGGAGAGGAAATGGACGCGAAGCTGGCGGCGCTCGTGCGCATGCACGAGTCGCAGAGCGTCACGTCGTCGCTGGAGGACTCCCAGACGCAGTCCATCGAAGCCAACAGCCGACTCTTGAAGGCCTACGGGATCGTGGTGGACGCTGCGCGCGACGGCGACCGACTCAAGACCGTGCTCCGAGAGACGCTCCAAAACGAGCGAGCGGTGGGCCGCAGCGCGTACTCGACGGAGCTGAGCTTTCACGCGCTTTTGCAGGCCGTGTTCTGGGCGCTCGGTGCGCCGCAGGAGAACCAGGAAGGAGAGAAACTGCGCGCAGCGGTGTTTGTGACCGCACTGCAACTGTTGCACTCGATCAATGTCCGAGCCGTTGCCCAGCGATGCACGCCACTGTTGCTCGAACAACTCCATAGCCTCCGAGTGACTGATCTCGCGGCTGCCGTGAGCGAGATCCTCCGTGGCATTCAGCAAGCGCTGCGCTCCCAGCACAAAGGAGGTAACGTCCATCAACATAGCCGATGTGACTGCTGACGCAGGTCGTGCTGACCATTCGTCTCAACCTCGCTAGATGCAATCTCGGTGTTCTATACGATCGAGCTCCTTCCCCAGCTGCTTCTGCGCGTGAGCTCCTCCATGACGCTGAGTTTCGAAGTCAGCCAACCCGATGGCGACGTCGGCGATCTATCCGGAACGCAGTATCGCCACAACGTGCTGACCAAACTCTCGGACCTCGACTGGCCGCGACGATTCTTCCTTCAAGTGCTCAAGAACTTTCGAGACTTCATCTTCACGCCGGATGAAGAGCGGGCGTTTTGTATCAAGATTTACCGTGAGGCACGCACGGAGCTTAATAGTTCATCCGATCAGTTTCGGAGGCTAGAGATGTTTCCCACCGTCTGTCTCAGCGTGCTCCAGCTCGTGGGTCGCACGCAAAGTCTTTTGTGCACTCGACTGCTGACACGTCTCTTGATCAACAAGTGTCAGCAATTGACGATGGACGCGTCGGAACGAGAAGACACAGTCTCGTCGCTCAATGAGCGAGAGCTGCGCGAGCTCCAGTCCACTGTTCTGTACCACGTCGAGATGGCTCTGCGGCAGTGGGAGCGGCTCGGCGAGGCTATCCGAAGAGAGTATGAGCAACAGTCATCACAGCGACTGTCTTCTTTCGACGTCGCACTGATGCTTCTGGTCGCAAGCCATCACAAGTACGAGCAGTCCATGATGCAGCTCTTGCTGCGACATGTCGTCAACACGTACACATCGAAACGTGAGGGAACAAGCGACGGCCACCAGGAAGCGATCGCTCGGAAAGCATTTCTATCAGTCGTTCAAAGTGCACAGGACGGGAACTTGACGCCGATAGTCCACCAGATGATTGAGCTCGGCTTCCTGCTCCTTGAGTACCGAAGCGTCAAAGGATACCACGGGGACACACAACACGCTGGTAGCGAGGGGAGTATCGACATGTGCAATCCGCCCGAGTGGGTGAATTTCGGTGTCCGGCTATTGCTCGCGTGCTTCCAGTACCATTTGTCGGTGAGGGAGCGAGTGATGGATCGAGTCGTCAACATGATCATCGTGCAGAATGCCAACTGCCGAACGTACATATACGTCATGTTGCGGATCGTCAATCGCCACATCGCAGAACTTGGTGGCGGGCTCGAAGCTCGCATTCGAGAATGCCTCGAGTACGTGACGCAGTTGGACCCCGCGCATGTCAACTACCTTCTCGTCGCACTTAGCCCACTGCTGAAGACGCAACACAGTCTCAAGGAGTTTGTTATTCTCGTGCTCCGGAAAGCAATGTTTCGCAAAGATGAAGGCTCCCGGATCATCGGGATACAAGGATTCGGGCATCTGCTCTGCCTCTCGTCTCGAATTTTCAGCCGCAGTCGAACCCTCAGCCAACTTTACTCACAAAACGTTACCATGTTGTCGCAAGGGATGGGGGGAGCGTCGTCGATGCTGCAATCCTCGATGGTCGAATCGGATATAGCATCCCAAGAACACCAGCACGCCATGGCCGCCGAGGATCTCTTCCGCCAGTTTTCGGGAATCTTTCGACGGGCTCTTGATCTGCAAACACGGGTGCGAGTCGTCCTGTATGCCGAGCTCGCGAAAGTTTTCACGGAATGCCCAGCCTTACAGGAGTCGATTCTGAAGCTGATGTTTCAGCATTACCAGAAATACTACGAGTCCAATGAGACCGTCCAACCACCTTTGAAACTCGACCTCAGTCTTTCTCGACAGCGCGGTATGTACGAAGAGCCTCTGCAGTACTTGTTGCACACAATGCTTCACTGCTACAAAGAGCTCAAACGCGGCGTGGTCGACTCGGATGACGAAGAAGAGACGATGATGGACGACATACCAGCAACCCAAGCCGTTGGCGCGACCCAAGTGATCGACGTGATGCAGTACAACTTTTCGGTGCTCTTCGAGCGACTGAAACGGTGCGAGCTCAGCGACTTTGAATTCGACAAGAACGCCACGTTCTTGTCTGACTCGGAGCTTGGGGAGACGAATCAACGCTTGGGGGTTCTTGTGATGGGAGTCTTTCAAGTTGCCATCAACTGGTCTGTCTCTCAACCCGATCACAAGAGGGATCTGAGCTCGCGCGATGTAAAAGCAGAATGGGATACGCTGCTGCAGTTTTCTCAAGTCTGCGTATGGCTCAAGCGCAAGGTGCAGGATCCTGAAGGCTCTCAAAGGCAGCTGCAGCCAACGAAAAAGAGGAAACTGACGAAGATGTCGGTGAAACTGGACACTAAAACCGCAAGAACGCCCTCTTCGTCAGCGTGGACTCGAGGCAAGGAGCTTGGTCTTTCGTTCGAGCAAAGTTCGAACCTGCAGTGGGCGACGCTCATCGAGCCAGATACTTTGCTCCGTATTCTGGCCTTTGCAGTTTCCAAGGCGCAAGGTGAGAATGGGGCCCCGTGCCTGACTTTGGAGGAAGAGGAGTTCGTGCTTCTGATTGGTGAACAAGGCTTGACGGTGCTCGATCTCATTCAATCCAAGATGGCCAACGAGAGGCGCGTCGATGGGCAGATTTCAAAGCGGCAGTCGTCTGATGTCGCTCTTCGCTTCCAGCCGGATGAATTCACGCAGCAACTCAGTGATATATTTCTGAGGCTGTTGCGGATCTATTGCAATGAAGAAGTGTCGCTGATACTGCCCAAGGGGAGCACAACCAGGAAGCGTGCTGTGAACGCCGATGTTCAGTCACAAGAAAGGATGCGAAGTATCGTGCGAATGTCGGTACGCGGCTTTGCATGGATTGTGGAAATGTGGTCTCATCGACCGCTCGAAGAGTTTGAAGAACAAATGACCCGCGCATTGTGCCTCAAGGCCAGCAATAATGAAGCCAGCCCAGACTATGATGTGGAAGGCGAAGAGAGCGATAGTGTCGCCTGCGCATTGCCGCCACTTCGCAAACTCATCGACGATCTACTTCAACAGGGAATGCCGGACGAATCCAACCGTCTCTTGGATGTCGTCCAGATCGTGTGGGGGAAATTGTCGGTCAGATCGCCGTCTGTTGCGGATACTGTGCTTGGTCAACATGTCGAATGGGTGAAGGAGTTGCTGGTCGAGCGTTCAGGAGAAGCGACACCACGTCTTCTGGAGAAATACGTGGCACTGCTGCTTCGTCCAGGTGCAAATGCCTCGTTTCGCTATGAGGTGGCACATCAACTCGCTCAAGGACTCCGTCATGCCAGTGGTGGTATTGATCCGGATGACAGCATGGCGAACGCACCACCTCCGGTGATTCAGTTTCACCGAGTCCACGAAAAGCATGTGCTGCCGATTGCAAATGCGATTCTCGCCAATATCGACGAGGCGCTCTCGGAAACAGAGCGGCGTGTGAAGGTGTTCGACAGTGAGCAGCGCCGCCACGCATTGAAGTTCAAGGAAGATGATTTGAACGCGCTACAGCAGCTCGAAGACGAGACAGGGTCGCAAATATTTAGGAGTGAGACTGAAGGAGGCCACGCAAGCAGGTTTGGCATGTTCAAGACCCTCTGCAAGGAATCGTTTGACCTCGCAGGAGCGATTCGTCCGTTCGTCGGATTGAATCTGGATAATCTACTTGCTTCGATTCGAATCGTTCGTATTGCCGGCCGACTATTCAAGCTGTTGGTTCCGCTGCTTCGAGACAAACACCGACGGAAGGACGCTTCCTTGCCCAAATTTCTCCGCCAATTGTTCGACCGCGTGGCCGGAGATCTCTCGCAGGCACTGCTTCGGTTTATCCAATCCATCCACTCAGAGAGTACGCGGTCGGAATCCAAGAAAAGCGTCTCTAAATCAGCTGCGAAAAGAGTGTCGGGCAAGGCCAAGTTCTTCCCCGATGTCGTTTTCCAACTCGAGCAGTTCGATCTCATCATGATCAAGCTCTCAAAACTGTGCAAGGTGAGTCGATGACGTTCGGTATTCTTTTCTTTGTTAGTGCATGCTTTGACGATTGGGTGTACCAAAAGGGGCATGAGTTCAACGCGTGGTGCAAGATCCGGTCCGTTCGCGACTTTCGGCTCGACAAAAAAGAGGTCAAACGTGGTTTAGATGGCCAGGGTTTAAAGAAAGTTGACGAAGACACTCACCAAGCAGCCAGCGCTAGTGATCGAGATGGGGACGATGCGGATACCACATCGGAGGTGGCCTCTGTCGCGGACGCTGGCGTTGACGACGACGACGTTGATGGCCAGTCGGAGGACGAAGACACGGAGACCGCTGAAGAGGATGAGGTGCCTGTGGCCAAGGAGCGGGGTGGTTCCGGCAGGAAGCGCCGTGCTCACGCAGTTGAAGAGGAGGACGAAGAGGACGAAGAGATCCAAGAAGACGACCACGTCGATGAAGAAGACCAGACGGGTACATATCCAGACTTCGCTGGGAACGAGATTTGATCGCTGACTGCATTTAGTGCCGCGCTAGCCGCAGCCAAAACTGGTCTAAACTACTTACTCTAAACTACTGACTCTACACCTCGAGGAGAGCGTCATGTCTGCGATCGACCAATCTCGCGCTGCCAGTACGCAAGATTCTCATCGAGCTGCTTGAGACAGTGATCGAGCTGTATGCCCGGTAACCGGCAGAAAACCGTAAAGAGCGGGCGCACAATGCCGAGGATGAACCCCGCCTGCATCTTCTCCAGTGGGATCGGGTTCTCTCGGTCATAGCCAATGCTCACGGGCAGTTCGAGCTCGCGCTCCTTGTCTCCTTGCTGATAAAACTCGACGAGGATGCGCTTGGCCCAGACGCGGCACTGCTCTTGGGACTTGGCCGGGTTCGACACGTCAGCCGCGTGGAGCGCCATCTGCAACACGAGCCGCTCGTCGTCAGGATCCGCCGACAGCGTCCACGCCGTGGTGTCGGTCGCCCTGTGGGTGGTGGTGCTCAGCGAACAGTGAGCTTCAAAGAGAGTGAGCCACGGAGAAGATAGTCCTACGTACCTGGAGAGGAGCCCTTCGAGCTTGGAAAGGTACGCGGCGTGGACGCTATTGTCCGTGGCGAGCACCATGTCGGTGATGAGCGTGCGCACTTCCATTTGCTCAATACGTGTGAGTCCGTCGAGCACGTTGGCCTTGGGCGACTTCAGGATCTGGAACGCGAGCGCGCAGTGCATGTGCTCGAGTGGCGAGCGGTACACGTACTGGATCGCGAGGTCGTCGTTGCGCGCAATGTGGAAATTGTTGGTACAGCTCGTGTGGCCCACGTCGTGGATGATCGCCGCCACGAGCGCGGCGCACTTGCTGCGCGGGTTCACGGTCGCACCGAGCATGCCGACCGATAAAAAGTGGTGCAGCACCTGCGCCACGTCGGCCGCGTGCTCGCCATTGTGGTACGCGTTGGGCAAGTACCGCGCCTGCACCTGCCGCAGGAACTCGAGCTGCCGTGGTTTGGTCGTGCGAAAGTGCGTGGTCAATTCGTACTTGTCCAGCAGCTCATTGCCCACCAGCAGCAGCGTCTGCCCGGGCACGGCTTCCACGAGCGAGAAGAGATCAAAGTCCCAGTCTGTGACGCGCGCGAGCCAGTGCTGAACCGTGCGCACGACCGCGACGTCCTTGACCTCTGGGTACGCCTCCAGGAATGCCCCCTCGCCACGCTCTTGCTCACTGCGTGGGCGGGCGCTCGCCTTGGCCCGCTGCACAAGCGACGCGTGCCAGTGGGATGCCGAGCCCTGGGCGACGGCGTGCTTTTCGGTCGGGTACATGGCCTTGAGGCACCGCCTGACGAGGCTCGTGCGACGCATGGCCGAGCGAAAGGCCTTGGTATAGTCCGTCTGTAAAACGCACTCATCAAGATTGAGACACAGGCCAAAACTCCATGGACGAATTGACTCACGCACCTCTTGGATAAAGTTCTGGATGATAAAATTCTGCACTTTCTCGTCAAAGACGTTGGCGTGCGAGACAAAGAGCCGCTGCATCTGATGCTCCACGACCTACGGACCACGTCACCATGAGAGAGGAAGAGGGATACATACACAGAAGAGAGCTGCGCACCTCGCGCGTGGCGGCCGTCGTGGCTGGTGCTGGCGTGCCGACCGCCATCTTGAGTGTCGTGAGAAAGCCGCTGAGGATCTGCGTCAGCGCGTCCTTGGAGAGCGTCACGACGCCGTCGACGCTGCTAGCTTCTTGCGCCTGCTGGAGCAGTGCCAGCGCGAGCACAATGGCCTCCGTGGACTGCGCGGGGCTCTCTCGCCCGCTCTCGTGATTGTCGGTGGACCCGAGCCCCGGGTCGCTGCCTTCATCGTCGCCTTCGTCCCCCGTGTCGACCTGCTCGGCGTCCGAATCCACGTCCACGACGGCCGCCGACCGCAGCTCCAGCGAGGAGGAGGAGGAAGACGACGGCAGCACAGGCTGGCGGGGACTCGAGAAAGAGAGCAGCGCCGGACTCGACTGCAACCGGTGGCGGCGGCCCGCCATCTCCTCAACCAGCGCACGCGCGCGGCGGAGGTGGTGCTCGTGGGCGCCTGGCTCCACGCCACTCAGCGTCGCGTGGCGGCGTCTTGCGTGGAGGTGGACATGCGGCTGGTGGAGCGGACCATGGTGGGGCCTTGTGTGGTGGACTGACGTGGTTGACGTCGTGGAGGTGGTGGTCGTGACGCGGTTCCCAGCTGAGGCGGCGGCCGCAGTCGCTTCGTTGGCCATCGACGGAGGCTTGGGGAGGAGAACCGGACGAGTGGCTCTATGCGCGATGGTGCTGGAGTCGGTTTGTGGGACGCCCGCGCGGCTGCTGGACTCGGGCCACTTCAAGGTGCGTGACTAAACCGGAGCCATTCGCACGCGTCCCTCCCGGCCTCTCGCTCTCGGCCGAGACCGATCAGGATACGAGGCCACGAGGCGGCCGGGCCGTTTGCGCCCGTGGCACTCCGTGAACCAGGCAGAGAGGCGGCCATCGCGATCTGATCTGCCCAACGGACTTTGGGTCTATTTCGGGAGGATGGAAGCCCGGGCGTACGACTATCCCGACGCCCGAGAGACTTAGAGAAGAAGAAGAGGAAGAAGCAGTAATGGCGATCCTTTATTTTCGAATACTGAAGCGACCGGTGCGAGCCGCACCGCGCCGCTCCCGGAAGCTTCCGCTCGATGTTGTGTGGAAACTCGGACGGTGGGCTCAGTCACTCCCATGCGACAAGCGGTCCCCCGACGGACGCTTAGTGGGCGGCCTTGGCACGCGACGCCGCGTAGTAGGCCTTCATCTCCTCACGCTTGTGGAGCGCGCGACGGTGGGTGCCGAGCTGTGAACCAGGAGCAGAGATAAGAGATGAGTGCCATGGCGGGTGGATAGATGGCTATAGGAGGAGGCAGAAGAATACGTACGCGCTTCTTCGAGAACTTGTAGATACGCTTCTCGGCCGCCGAGCCGCCCGACTTGATCATATCGAGGATGCGCTTCTCGTACGGCATGAGGCCAACGACCTCGCGCACGATCGAGCGAACGAGCTTGGTCTTCTTACCAAGACGCTGGAAACAAAATAGAACCACACGTCAGTTTCTGTTCTCTCTCTTCACTCGCGGTCGAACGGCGAAGACGGCGGCGGCGGCAGCGCAGCAGCAGACAGACAGAAACGGCGCGTCACGGCAGTCGTCTTGCTGGGGGCGATCGTGTCAACTCGCGCGAGGAGCTAGCAACACGAGCAAAGCCCATTCATGCGCCGTCCTGTGCTGTTAAGATGTCGAAATGCTGTGGCTGTCGCGCGGATCCATTCGCTTTCTGTGGGTGCGGCGACTGCTCATCGCTCGCTCGTCTCCATTCCGCCTGCGTCCGCTGGCGTCTGGCTGCTGCTGCTGCTGCGTCTCGCCGCCGTTCTTCCGTCCGTCCAAAGAACGAGACGCCCACTTACTCCCTTGCGGGACGCCGGACGCGGCGCGACCTCCTTCTTGGTCACAGGGTACCCCTTGTTGAGCCCCACGGCGATTCCAGTGGACGACATAGCTGCTTCGGGAGAAATACGCTCAAAGAATCGAACTGCTTTGAGTAGCTTCTCGGTCGTGGCTCACGAGCGGCGCGATACGATAGAGCGCCACACCAATCATTCGCACGAGGACGCGAGCGAGAGCGCCACGGTTCACCTGCGGTTCAAGATCTGGGACGGTCGGACCGGTTCAGCGGGGTAGGGGTCATGTGGAACTGTGCCACATGGATTCTATGTAGGTCCGTGCCACATGTGGCCAACATTAAAAAAAGGGTGTTTGGGTGATTTTACACAAAACACCTGTCTTGAATTGGGTTTTTACAAAACAAGACCAAACAACAAGTGGATTCAGTTGACAGTGTGAAAAGTCAAAGAGCCTAGGAGTGCTTCTCAGTGGAGAGTCAACCACACAAGTGGCTAATGTAACCATATCACTCCGGCGGTGTCTCCAGTAGCTCCAGATTGGCAAACGCGCCCCCATTCCGTTGGTCGCCCGATCCAGAACCTCTGGATTCACTATGACTCATGTCGTGGCCCACGACAAAGTGGGTTCGAGCCCACTCGCACCTATTACACAGCCCATCATCCCCTCGCTTAAGTGACACCTGCTGAAAATCAGCCAGTCGTTGTGCCATTCGAATGGGCCAACGCATGACATCACCCGCTCGCCGCTGCTGACGAAATGGGCGACGGCTCGGCGCGTGGACTCCTCTGTGCGGATGTTGTCATCAGGTGCGCGAACCAGCCAATCCGGTGGCCCCCTTCCGCGAATCGGAAACGGGCGACATGGCACTCGAGATGGCATGAGCAAAGCGCACGTCACACACACGCGCGCCTCGTGCTCGTCCATTCACTCCGGCATTTCCCGCGTCGCCACCAGTGGACGGCCGACCTCTCTTCTCCCTCCCGCAATCCACGTCGAGTCACCATGGCGATCATGGATCCGGACACGGACAGCCAGGCCAGGGCCGCAGCCGGCGAGAAGACCCACCGCGCACTGGCCGAGGCCGGCTACAAGCACGTCGAGGGCGCGCCGCCGCCGCTGCCGCTCGAGCTGCCGCACTTTTCGCTCAAGGACCTGCGCGCGGCCATTCCGGCGCACTGCTTTGAGCGCTCGGCCGTCACGTCGACGCTCCACTTGCTGCAGAACGCCGCCACTTGCGCAGCGCTCTTCTACGCGTCGCTCTTCATCGACCTCGCGCCGACGCCCGCGCGCTACGTGCTCTGGCCGCTCTACTGGTTCTTCCAGGGCAGCTACCTCACGGGCATCTGGGTCATCGCGCACGAGTGCGGCCACCAGGCGTACAGTGAGTCGGAGCTGCTCAACAATGCCGTCGGGCTCGTGCTCCACTCGGCGCTGCTCGTGCCGTACCACAGCTGGCGCATCTCGCACCGCCGCCACCACTCGAACACGGGCAGCTGCGAGAACGACGAAGTGTTTGTGCCCGTCACGCGCTCCGTGTACGCGGCCTCGTGGTCCGAGAACGTCGAGGACTCGCCGCTCTACAACGCCTACAAGATCTTCCTCATGCTGCTCGTGGGGTGGATGCCCGGGTACCTCTTTTTCAACGCCACGGGGCCGTCCAAGTACGAGGGCAAGGCCAGGAGCCACTTCAACCCGAACGCCGCCATGTTCAACGACCGCGAGCGCTGGATGGTCGTGCTCAGCGACGTGTTTTTCGGCGGCGCGCTGGCCACGCTCGTGTGGGCCATTTACGTCTTCGGCTTCGCGGCCGTGTTCAAGTTCTACCTCGTGCCCTACATGATTGTGAACGGCTACCTCGTGCTCATCACGTACCTCCAGCACACGGACACGTTCGTGCCGCACTTTCGCGACGGCGAGTGGAACTGGCTGCGCGGCGCGCTCTGCACCGTGGACCGGTCCTTTGGCAAGTACCTCGACGGCGTGATCCACCACATTGCCGACACGCACGTGGCCCACCACATTTTCTCCAAGATGCCGTTCTACCACGCGCAGGAGGCCACCGAGGCCATCAAGCCGCTGCTCGGCCGCTTCTACCTCAAGGACGAGACGCCCATCCCGCTCGCGCTCTGGCGCTCCTACAACCTCTGCAAGTACGTCGAGGACGACGGCAAGATTGTGTTTTACAAGACCAAGCTGTAAACAACGTCGCCCTGTCGGACGGCACCCTCCTAACTGCCTGTGAATCCAATTCCGTCTGCACTGCGTAGTATCACTAGTCTCAGTCTCTGTTCTTCCGTGGGTGCTTTGGATCCTGTCGCTTCTTGTCGACGGGCGGTGACAGTAGGCGCCGCAGCGGTCGCTTCCATGCGGGGGCCTACGCATCCCATAGTAATCACGTTGTTAGTCTCTCTTTCCTTCCTCATCGTGACCGAGTGCACGCACCTTGCTGCTGTGGGTCGGGGGCGACGGGACCACGACTGCCGGTGATCGTGGTGTGGCGAGGGACGAGGACGCCAGCAGCAGTCCGTCCAGCGACTCGTTGAGCAGCTGGATCTCTTCCAAGTGGCACCGCAGTTCCTCTGTCTCCTCCGTGCCAGCTCCCGGCGGGCTGCTACCTCGTGCCGAGGCATGTTTGGTTGTCCGACGCAGCCGCAGCGTCGTGTACTCAAACGCCTTGGCTCGCCGCCACGACCACGCACTCGACCGCCAGCACACAAGGCGGCCGCCGACCACGACCAGCGCCGTCACGACAATCGCGACGACCACCGCGACCCACGTGAGCTGCTGCCACAGGCGACCGTCGGCCGTCTTGCTGCTGTTGTCGACGTCCACTACCACTGGTGGGAGTCGCTCCACCAAGTCAACGACCCACTCCATGGCTGTCGCATCGATCGTCGTGTCGTCGGAAATCGCCTCGAGCGAGACGCGCAGGGACGTGGCCGCCCATGGCACAGTAAGCGCGAGGCTCACGGTCGACTGTGCAGACGTGAACTGCACGACGCCAGACGAGAACGACGGCGCGGACGCGTTAAACCCGATAACGTGGCGGTACCGCACGGCGGCAGTCGCGTCGCCACACCTCGTCTCGTCGCGTCGTAGTGGCAGTTGCACGAGCCGCCACCGCGGACTTTCGTCGTCCTCTCCCTTGTCACGCGTGGCATTAGATGGCGCGTACCTACGCGTCGTGTCGAAGCCCACGACATCAACGCACATGGGGACACGCTCACCATCACTCGCGCGCACTCGGCGGATCCACGACTGCGTACTCACTTGGCCGCGCCGCGACTTGTCCACACTGCCGTGGGCTGCCACGACGAGACCCGAGCCAGCGTCTCGTGCCAGTGCCACGGCATGGTCCTCCCCGGGGAGGCCAAGCTCGGCAGCCCACTGGACGACGCCGTCGCTTCCCGACACGCGGACCGCGGCGAGCTGTTCCATCGACTCGGCGCTCGTAAAGAAGCCGGCGTCGGCGGTCGCGAGCACGGCCGCGTCGCTGCCAGAGGCGTCCTTCCTGTCGAGAGCCACGACACGCTCGGCGGTTGTGTGGGCCGCGTGGACGAGCTGCTGCACCCACCGGACTTTACCAGTTTCCAGGTCGAGACGAGCGAGAAACGCGTGCACACAGAGTGGCGACGGTGTCCCACAAATGTCCCGGTACAGTGCGTGCTGCGATGGGAAGGTCGAGAGCAAACCGTGCGTTGTGCCCACGATCGAGATCGCTTGCAAGCGACCGTGGACAGCGACACCGCAGCGGCCGCGTGGGTACACGCGGTCATACAGCGGGGCGTGGGAAGCCCCCACCGCACGCTGCTGGCAAAACGCAGCGGCGGCGGATCCGCCGAGCTGCGTGGTCCACCACGACTCGCCCGTCGCGATCGCCAGGCGACGCACAAACACGCCGCCGGTGTGTGAAGAGACGGAAGCGGTGGGTGATTTTCGGCTCTCACCGACCACGACGACCGACGGCGCGGTCGCGTTGGTCCCCTCGACTGCGACGACATCAAAGACGCGGGTCTCACCACCACTGTTCTGCGACTCAGTGGCGGCCACTGTGTGGACCCACGC
This sequence comes from Pythium phragmitis, assembly GCA_023335925.1. Lineage (NCBI taxonomy): Eukaryota > Oomycota > Peronosporomycetes > Pythiales > Pythiaceae > Pythium > Pythium phragmitis. The sequence goes on along the minus strand of JAADVZ010000057.1, from coordinate 50,660 downwards.
GACGGTGCCGTCGACAGCGGCGAGTCGCACCACAAAGCCGTCGTCGCAGTCACTCAGCACGGCGCAGTTGCGTGGGCTTGCTCGGCCCAGAGAGAGATTGCCGCTCGAGTAGCCGGCGACAAGCACACTGGGCGTGGTCGTCGCCTCCTCCACGATGCTAACGCTCGTGGCCACGTCCGCAAACAACGTCCCGAGCGTCTGCGTCCAGACGAGCGACCCAGACGCCGACAGCCGAGTCACGAACACGTCGCTGTCGTCATCACGACCAGCACTGCGACTGAGCGTACCCGCGGCATAGAGGTCAAGCGCAGCGTCCGTGGCAAGCGCCGTCGCACACGCTGCTCTTGGTCTGAGGCCCGTGGCCGTTTCTTCCGCCAAGGCCTCTGCACGGACAGTCTGCCGCCAGAGCGGTTCGCCGCGTGGCGAGTACTTGGCCACGTAGAACGACTCCCCGCCGGCGCTGCAGCCTGTGACGACCATGGCGCCTTCCGCGTCCATGGCCATCGCCGTCGCGCCCAGCTCCTCGTATTCGGCATGCGACCACGACACCTCGCTTCGTCCTGCGTGGACGCCGCCACCCACGACGACCAGCAGACCGCCTAGACACCAAAGCGTTCGTCTCGGCGTGCATCTCGACTCGATGCGCCGGCGGCGTCGCCCTGAGCGAGCCCCCGCCTCCATGGTCGTGAGGCTACTTACTTGGCGCGTTCGCTGGATACTTTAGTCCCAGCACGGCATGTCTCCTTGGCCCTGTTCTGAGCTGGCATTTCTATTATTTCCGTCGCACACAAAGGACGTTCGCCCATCAATCAAACCACGACAGCGTCTATTCTAGAATCACAAAAAAGAGCTAATCAAACCAGCGGTCCTTGCCCGTCGTGTCGGCCGCGGGCGCTCCACCACCAGCAGCAGTGGTACTGACCGTCTTGTCGCCGAAAATCTCCTTCTTGTAGTTGCGCACGAGCGCCTCGAACGACTGCTCCTTCTGCAGCTCGGCCTGGTTCTTGCGCTGCTTGCGCGAGAGCGGCTTAGGCGCGTGCTTTGGCTTCTTGCTGCCCGAGGGCAGTCGCACGCCCAGCGTGTCGTCCGCGGCGGTCTCTTCTCGCTGGCGTTTCTTCTGGGGACGCGCCGCCACCACAACCGCCTTCGTGGGTTTGGGCTGCTTGGTGGAAGTTTCAGACTCTGCTTCGTCACTCTCACCCAGCTTCTTCTTCTCGCGCTGGCGCTGGCCGCGGCTCTTCTTCTTTTCCTTGTCTTTTCCTTCGTCGCCCTGGGCCTCTTTCAGCGCGCGCTCTTCCTCGCGCTTCTTCAGCGCGTCCGTCTGCTTCTTCTCGCGCAGCTTGAGTTTGCCGTGGTTCTCGAGTGCAAACTCGACAATGAGCCGAGACTTTTCATTCTCAGCGAGCGACTTGCCGCCGGCCTTGCTCTTGGTGCCGGCCGCCATCGACGTGTACTGCGGGTTGTTGTTGAGCACGCGCAGCGCTGCGAGCGCGTGGACGTGCTGCTCAAACTCGACAAAGCCGTACCCGCGGGACCGCGGCTCCTTGCCTGGCTTGACGCTGTCCATGTCACGCACGATCTTGGCCATCTTGACCTTGACTGGCACGCTCTCGAGCGGCACGTCGCGCGGCGGCAAAAAGTCGACCTTGATCTCCTTGAGCGTCACCTTGCGCTGCTGAACGCCCGCGGCGGCCGCGTCGTGGAAGAGCTTCTTGAGCTGCTTGTCGTCGACAAACGTGCCAATGTTGCGCACCGAGAGGCGCGTAGGCGACACAAAGTAGAGCGGGTTCTTGAGCTTCTCCTTCTTCTCGCGGATCGCGCGCTGGCGCTTGTCAATGTCCATCTTCGGCAGCGCCAGTTCGTCGTCGGCAATCTTGTTGACGTTGATCGTGCCTTCATAGGCCAGGTACATGTTGCGCTTGTCCTTCTTCTTTCGGTCCGCGCTGTTCGCCTCGGCGAGCCGCGTGGCGTCATCCTTGGCGACAGCGCGCGAGACGATGAGCATGCGGCCGTCGAGCATAAGCGCGTCGCCGTCGGCGAGCGCCGAGAGCGTAAAGAGGTTCTCCTGCTTCTTCTTGTGCTTGAGGTGCTTGCGCTTGTCGGGTTGCTGCTGGTCTGTCCCAATCTGGCCACGCGCGAGCACGGTCTCAGCCGCGTCCAGTTCCTTGAACCGCACAAAGCCCACGCCCTTGGAGAGCCCCGAGCCGCGGTCAATCACAATGCGCGCATAGTCGACCCCGCCATAGGTGCTGAAAAAGTCCTTCATGGCTTCTTCGGTCGTTTGAAACGACAGGTTGCGGATAAAGACGGTGCGCATGCGCTGGTCCTCCGTATCTTCTGCGTGAGTCTTGACTGGTGCTTCCTCGTCGTCGGAATCGGAATCAGATTCGGCTGCGTCCATCTCCGCATCACTATCTTCCTCACCGTCGTCGTCGTCCTCCATCTCTGCCGTCGCGTGGTCAACGCCATCATGCTCTTCTTCTTCCTCGTCGTCCTCGTGCGCTTCCTCATCGCCCGACGTCTTGGCAGTGTCACCGGCCTCCTCGGCCTGCTTCTGCTGCTGCAAGTACTTGGCCTTGGACAGCGCGAAATCCACAATCATCTCGCGGCCCTTGAGCTTATAGCCATTGAGCTTTTCAATCGCCGCGCGCGCATCCTTGCCGTCGCGAAACTGGACAAACGCAAAGCCGCGGCTCTTGCCCACGGCGCCCTCGGGGGCATTGTCCGGATCTTCCACCGCGAGCCGCACGACTGTGGCTTCGCTGATGGCGCCACACTCGCCGAACAGCTTTTCCAAATCGGCGTCGGTCGCCTGGAACGACAAGTTGCGGATAATGAGTCGCAGCGCCTCGTTCTCCTTGCCCTCGCGCATGGCCTCGCCCATGGGCACGGCTTTCAGCGTCGCACCCTTGAAGATGTGGCGGTCGAGCTTTTGCACGGCGAGCTGCGCGCCCTTGAGCGTCGCAAACTCCACGACTGCAAACTTGCGGCTCGTCGCCGGCTCGTCCTTGAGCTCAACTTTCGTGACGCTCGCGATCTTTTTAACTTTTTTGAAGAGCACTTTCTGCGTGACCTCGTGGCCGAGCCCATAGACCAGAACCGACTTGTCTTGCGCCGACGCCGTCTTTTCTTTGCGCTCTTCAACTTCGCGCAGCAGCGCACGGTGCTGACGCCGACGCGCATTGCGTTCGCTCTGCACATGGTTCTCCACCGGCGCCGACTTGTTGTTGTTGCAGTGGTATTTGATGGGCGCATCCTCTTCCTCTTCTTCTTGCGCCGCATGGGACTCTGTCGGCTCACCACGGACCTCCTCCTCCTCCTCAGCCGCGTCCTCTTCTTTTGCGGCCTTCTTTTCCTTCTTCTTGTCCTTCTTCTTCTTGTCCTTCTTGGTCTCTACCACGCTCTCGTCCTCCTCCACGGCCTCCTCCTCAACCACCTCCTCTTGAACCTCCTCCTTCTTCTCCTTCTTGGCCTTCTTCTCCTTCTTTTCTTTCTTGGCCTTCTTCTCCTTCTTCTCCTCAATCGGTGCTGCTGTTGCCTCCTCCTCCACTGTAGCACTCGTCTCGTCGTGAGGAGCTTCCACCGCCTCCTCTGTCCGCCCAGCGGGTCTCCGCTCCGCCTTCCGACGTTGGCCCTTCTCCTGTGCCATTTCTATTCAACCCAGGCACACCACAGGTCAGCAATGGCTCTGTCCTTCCGAACCACACGCGAATGGACGCACCAATGCGCATACGCCGGCCGTTAAACTCGGTGTCGTGGAGCCGGTCGATCGCATACTGCGCGTCCGACGGCAGCGCGCTGCGCAGCAAATTCCCCCGCATCAGATACGTTAGAGCTACCCAAGACCCGCGTAGCTAGAGTCCGCACGTGCACACGTACAATCGCACAAAGGCAAAGCCGCGCGTCGTGGCCTCGGCCTTGGACTTGCCCTTGTCCTTGATCAGGTCGACCTTCTTGATCGGGCCGATGTCGCTGAAGGCCTTCTCGAGCGCCTCCTGTGTCACGTCGAACGGCAGATTCCGCACAAAGACGGTCGCGCTCATGACTGTGAGGAGCTGTGTATGTGCTTATAGAGAGAGAGAGAGAGAGAGAGACGCGTCGCAGTCGGCGTTGGCGTTGGCGTTGGCGCAGTTGTTCCTCCAAGCGACGTTGCGGTTGACCAGCACCAACAATCCCCAGTTGACATCATAACGACCCAAAAACCCACAAACCCACTGGTGGGCAACGAGGTATGCGATTTCATAGGTAGTTAGAACCCGGCACATTGCTATTAACCTTCTTAGCGTAATATCCATTTATACAAATATGGGTTTCAAGAGGGAGTGACAATGACTCTTCATGATCGCCGAGATAGGGAATGCCGAGATGGATTTCCTCCACGGCTGAAGGAGAATACGCTCTCTAAATAATCTGTACGTTTATTTGCCCATGTACACAGTCTATGCACGAGTGGCGCGATCACTCGCTGTTCGTGTGGGTCGACGACGCGACGCCCAAGATCGCCGACATGTCGTTCGCGTCGTACGCCTTGGCGTTCTTGTTTCTCAGTCGCTTGTGGTACACGATGCGCCGAGAGAGCGTGAGTCCAGACTTGTCGGACGCCACCTTCTTCTCCTTCTTGCTCTTCTTTTCTTTCTTGGCTTTTTTCTCTTTCTTGCTCTTCTTCTCCTTCTTGCTTTTCTTCTCCTTCTTTGTCTCCGTGTCCGAATCGCCATCGCTCGACGCGTCGCTCTTGCCTGGATTAGTAGTTCATCAAGATTCACACGTGAGCTCATACGGCCCATCGCCTCCACAGAGTGCCGTTCCAGCACATACCTCCATACGACTTGTTGAGTGTCTTGAGCACGTCGGCAAAACCCGCGGCCGTGCTTGACCAGCCCTGCACCTCCGCTTGCTTGAGACTGCAGCCCACACCAAGCGCCTCCGAGCGGCGCTCCAGCTTGACGTGCGTGGCCTGGCCCTGGAGGTCCTTGCCCACACCTTTGCCTGCCGACCAGCCCATCTTGACGAGCATCTTGTAGCCGAACTTGGACGTGTCAGCGGCCCACGCCATGTTCTGCATGCCGCCCAGCGCCACCATGAGCTGTCCATCGGCGGCGCCGCTACCCTCTCCCTGTGTTGCCGTCTCAGCGTCGCCCGCCATCTCTATTAGGTGTCGTGCTCACTTGCTTTATCCCGTTTTCACGCCTCTTCCAGCCAACCAAGAGATCCCCTCAGATGGAAACGGGTCTTCTATTAGAAATGATACAGTATCATCCGTTACGAACTGATATTGAGTTAGAATGTGTGGTACTCCGTCACAAACTGCTGGAGCTGCTGGGCAACATGGGTACGGAACGGCGACGCCGGCGACGACAGCGCCGCGTGGAGCGCCTTGCCCGCATCGCTCGTGTAGCGTGAAGGCACACTGACGTCGACGTCATAATCGCCATCGGCGTCCGAGCTGACGTCCAAGAACTTGAGCTCCCCGTCGATCGCCGCGCCGTTCACCTCGCTGGCGACGTCAAGCCCAAACGTAAAGTCGAAGATGTAGCGCTTCTTGCCGCGCACGACGGCGATCGACGCCTCGCCCGTGACGTCCTTCACTTCCTTCACGCGCACGACACCAGAGCCGTCCTTGTTCAGGGGTGCACTCAAGTCTGTGAGCACACTCTCGATCTTGGCCTTGGCCCAGGCGTTCATGTCCTTTTCTTCAAAGGTGTTGCCCACGTTCCACGCCGATCCGCCTTCGACGTTCTTGATCTGCAGATGCAATACACAACACGCATGAGAATAAATCACTAGTAACAAATCCACAGAGAGAGATGCCATGCGCACCTGCACTTTGTTCGGATCGTCGACCTTCTTGGGCGCGATGTCGCCAATCAGTCGCTTGGCTTCTTCCGTGAGTTCATTGTTGAAGAATGTCGTCGTGCGTCCATCGGCAGTCTTCTTGTAGCCACGCACGTGGCCGACAATCTCTTCATCGTCGACCACGATCTTAGTCGTACTCGTGGAGCTCGTGGTGGATGCGGTCGCCGTCTCGTTCTTCGTGACCTCGACGCGCGTCACGACCTTCTTCTCCACTGCCTTTTCCACAGGCGCCTGCTCGACATAGTTGGCGGCCAGCTCCTCAATCTCCTTTGCAAGCGTCGTAAGCGCCTTATTGTCGGCCTCGAGCGCCTTGGCCGTCGCCAGCACATTGAGCGCTTCGTTGTATTTCTTGAGCGCCTTGAGCGCCTGCGCCTTGCGGAAGTAACCCTTGGCGTACCCCGGATCCAGTGCGATGCACGCATCCGCGTCGGTGACCGCAAGCGCCGTCTTGTTCATGGACGTGCGCGCAGCCGAGCGGTTTGCGTAGAAAATGTGCTGGTTCCCGAGCGGGTTCGCGCCATTCACGTCGATGGCCTTGGAGTAGAGCACTTCCGCCTCCTCAAACGCCTTCTGCTGGAACGCGGCATTGCCGCGGCGCTTCAGTTCCTCGACAAGACGCACGACCTCGTCGTCGGCCACAGGCGACGCGTTGAGCACATCCGAGTGGCGCGTGAACGGGAGATTGTCGCCGCCGAACATCGTGAGAGAGGATTGGAAATGAGCAGCTCAACCAGGAGCTCCACGTTCATCTGGATGCGTCAGTTCCAGAATTTTCGATCCAAATTCACATATCATGGTGTGTTCAAAAGCCATTATTCCAAAACAAGGTACATAACCAAAGTGAGGGCTCAGCGTGTGGATGCCGGCGGCCTCTGGTCAGCCTTATCGATGATGAAGATGGTCATGGGGTCCTGCGGTGCGCAGAATGCGATGCGCCCTTCGTGATCCTCGTTCGGGAGCTTCCCTGGTAGCAAGAGAACGGACGGTGCGGGCAGCGCCGCGAACTGGTCAAACAGAGGCCGCGAGTGGCTCAGCACGGGCTCGATGTGGCGTCGAAACTCGTCGAAGCCGTGGCTCTGCACAGAGGGGATCGAATGGAAAGCGTTTAAGTACAGACCGGCTATATCGCTACGTACTGTTCGTCAGAGGGAGGAAGCGTCTGCACGTACTAGGAAGGTAAGACTGAACGTGCCCACACCGACAAGGCCGCCGCTCGGCACGCGGTTCACATGACCTCGCCACGACTTGGCACCTGTGCAGACACACAAACAAGCCGCACCCAATATTGAACTGTGTTAAGAGAGGTTTCTCTTCTTCCTACGACCAGGATAGAGCGCCGTGGTGCCGCGTGCGTACCTGTCCAGCTGACGTGGAACTTCCAGTCGCGAATGCAGTAAAACGGCAGCGAGAACGATCGGTATGCGGTGCGTGTTTGCGGATCCGTCACGACGACCGCGCGGTACTGAGACACGAAACAGCGTCCTTCCTGACCAAAGAAACACCCGCCTTCGCCTGGGTATCCACTATAGGAGCAAGTATGTTAATGCAATTAATTGGCCTTTTCCTCATCGCAAGACGGGTCTCCGCACCTGCCGCTCTCGACCGTAAGCTTGACGTGGTCGATAACGAAGAAGAAACTCTCGTACGGGGACACGAGGTACGGCACGGCGCCGTCGTGGAGGCCGACGTTGATGCTCATGAGGTCGTGGACTCACTGTGCGCGGCCAAAAGAACGAAAGTCGACTCCGACACTGAACTCACTTCTGATACTCTGAGACTGTAACCTGAAACCATGGAGAGTGTGCTTATTCCATTTGGTAGCGTGCTATTGTTAGGTTTATATCGAGTCGACATATACTGATAGTGGTTAGTTTGGAATCTGAAACTCAAAACTCAAAACGAGAACCAACTGCTCCCATCCTACTAGCACCATCCGCACCCGCGAACTCGTGCTCTCTGCATGTCATTCATCCTGCTCGTTCGGCGTTCGCACCAGGGTTTAGCGACCATTTCGGCGTGACCGAGCTCGCTCGCAAGGTGCAGAGCCGTGGCACCACCTGGATCTTGGTAGTTGACATTCGCTCCTGCGAGTAACAACGCTCGAGCAACGCCCTTGTGCCCTCCGCATGCTGCGTACAGCAGCGCCGTCATCGCGGCGTGGTTGACACGGTTCACATTAGCGCCGGCAGCGACGAGTGCGTTCACAAGGCTGAGATTGCCAACCGCGCACGCAACGCACAGAGGGGAGCCATCGACGGGATTCTTGGGATCAACATTGGCGCCGAACTGGAGCAGCAGCTGGGCGATAACTATGTTCTCTCCACACGCGAACGTCAATGCAGTCCAGATATTGTCTGGCGCAAAATTGACGTCGGCTCCTGCTGAAAGCAACGTGCGCACTATGTCTTCGTTGGCTTTGACGGTAGCAACAATCAAAGGGGAAGACGCTGGGCATTCCCCACTGCCAACAACGGTAGCCCCAGCGTCGATCAGTGCCTTGAGCACGTGGGATGACTCTGCGATATCCAAGAACCCTGGACCGTTGGTGTGGTCGATGCTGGCACCAGCTGCAATGAGCACGGTCATGGCGTCGCTGTGGCCGGCGTTAACAGCAATGGCCAACGCGCTGTAGCCACCGGCGTTGGTGAGCTCGACGTCCGCTCCACCTTCGAGAAGCACGTCCATGATTGCAGCGTCGCCGAGAATTGTCGCAATCATCAACGGTGTCCCCAGGAGGGGATGGGCGCGGTCTACGGTGACGCCGGCTGCGAGAAGCCTCTGGACAAGCTCGATCGACCCTAGCTGGATCGCTACCAGCAACGGCGTGTTGCCATCCGCGTTCGGCGCGTCGAGGTCTTGTGGCGCAGTCACCTCGAGTAGCGCGTCGAAATCCTTGAACCCTCCGCCACACGCAGCGCGAACCATTGGTAGCGTTAGCGTGTCGGAAGCGGTGAGCATGACGGCGTCGTCCATGGTGGGGACCGAGCAATCAGGTAAATGCTGGAAGGAAGCAAGAGAAAGACTTTAGTTCACAAAAGAAGTTGGCATTTTGTATAAATGCACATTAATGGGTAGAAGTATTGATCTCAAATGTCACTACACGGTGTGATCCCCATTCGCATATCCACGACTTCTGGTACGAGCCTTGAGTGGGTTCGCAGTGACCATCACTCCGCCGGTCACTGGTTGAAGCAGCAGACAGAACCCGCCACAGAAGCTCACGCATGGTTCAATACAATCTTATTCCTACTATGTCTATTCCGCCTGCTTATCCTCCATCCGCCCTTCCCCATCGCCCGCGGTCTTGTGCTGCTTCGCCTGCCGCTCTTGGACCTCGGGCATCTGCGACTCGCGCGCGCGCACGCTCTTGGGGATCCACGACTCGTGGTAGGCCAGTTTCTCGCGGCGCAGATCGTCTAGCGGTGGAATCGCGTGGCTGTTGGCGACCCAGTGCTGCGTCTGCGTCTGCGTGGCGTTGCGGGCGAGCTGCGGGAACCACTGCGCGCGAATCGCGTCCTTATCGGCGTCGCTGAGGTCGCCGCGCACATCGGGGAACCAGTCAAAGAGCCGCTGCAGCACGAGCGCCGTGGCGACCGAGAGATTGAGGCTCTCGGTGAACCCGAAGATCGGGAAGTAGACGCGCTGGTCGGCCGCGCGGAGCATCTCGGCGCTCACGCCGTCAGTCTCACGGCCAATCACGATCGCGAGCTTGGCCGGCAGGTCTGCTGGCTTTGCCGCTGGCGTGAGCGGCAGCGCGTCAGGCGCGAGATCAGTCGCCCAGATCGTGCACCCATCGTCGCGCAGCGCCGTGATGCAGTCGCCGATGGAGCTGAACTCCCGCGTGGAGAGCCAGAAGGCGCAGTTCTTGGTGATCTTTTTCTGGCCGCCGTTGGTGTTCTTCTTGTGCTTTTTGACTTGGCGGTCGTTGGCGTTGACGAGCCACACGTGCTGCACGCCCAGCGCCTCGGCGGTGCGGAGAACTGCCTGGTGGTTGTGCGAGTCCATGCACTGCTCCAGCACCAGTACGATGCGGCCTGCGGAGTTACAGGTAGTATAGGAGCATTCGTGAGCTATACGATGGCTCCCCAGACAAGCGACCATGGTACGGACCTGTCCGATGACGCAGCACAGTCTCTGCGCGGCGCAGTCGCTCCGGCGCCACGGTGTCGTCATGCGCCGCTGCGTCGTTCGGCGTAGGGGTCTCCATGTCAAGTGGTATTAATATTCCTCATCTGCGGCCAGCCAAAGTCATCATTTAAACCTATTTTAGTCAAACCCGAACGTAGTAGGTTTGATAAGGTTTAAAATACACTTTGGCGGGAATTTTTGCTTTCATCTCGTCCCGCGCCATTCGCATTCGAAGCTGCTCGCATTTTTCAAAGAGGTCCGGTTGGCCGCTCGACTCGCGTTTCCCACCGCAGGAGAAAAACTAGACTAAGATGGCGCTGCTGTCGTTCGAGGGGGTCGAGGTGGACGTGCCCATGGCGCTGCAGGGCGTGCAGTTTGCGTTTATCAACGGCGCGCTCTCGATCCAGTGCACAAACTTTACGGGCACCATCGTCATGACCAAGCGTACGTGCACCATGCTCAGGGTCTCTCCCACTGTGTGCATTAACGAACCATGCTTCTTCTCATCCAGCATCCGCCGCGCAAGCGCCGTCGGTCGCCAAGGCCAAGGCCGGTCTCGCCATGGCGCTCAGCGATTTCCCGGCGGCCCATTCCACCGACGCCGCCACGTATCCCGTCGTCGTGCAGACCACGCAGACCTCGACGCTGTCGTCGCTGTCCTCCAGCTCCAAGAAGCGGTCGATTCCGGATGAGCAGGACGAGCCGGACACGTCGCTCGAGTCGTCGGACGATCTGCTGCTGCACAAGCGTGCGCGCCCCAACTTCCTCAACGACGACGAGCAGACCATGCTTCTCGCGCAGCTCGACGTGTCCCAGCAAACCGAGTCGAGTGTGGAGATGACGCAGACCGACACGCTGTCGCTTGAGCAGGCCAAGTCCCCCGAGAAAGACACGCCATCGCCCAGCGAGTTCAAGACGCCCGCCAAGACCAAGAAGGCGGCGCCGACCGTGAGCCACATGAAGAGCTTCTTCTCGCCCGAGCCCAAGGAGCTCGCGACTAAGAAGACGGCAAACAAGGAGTCCGAGACGACCAAGAAGGCGTCGGCGGCGCGTGGGGCAGGCAAAGCCAGAGCCGAGACCACAACCACGACCACGACCACGCAGATCTCGATCCGCGACATGATGTTCCAGTCAACGACAAAGACGCCGACGGTCGTCGTGCAACCGCCAGCGCCTCGCACGACGACGGCCACGACCGCGACGTGGTCGGTCGTGGACACAACGGGCGGGCAGCCGGGCGAGCGCTGGGGCCACACGGCAACGGCCATCGCCGAGAACCGCGTCGTGGTCTACGGCGGCGCCGACGACGACGAGACGACGCTGGGCGATCTCCACGTGCTGGACCTCGCAACGCACGCGTGGTCGAAGCCGCTCAACTGCGAGAGCATCCCGCGCACGTGGCATGACGCCGTCCACTTGGCGACCAAGCACTTGGTCTTGGTCTTTGGCGGCGAGCGGTCGACGGCGAACGACCAGCTCGACGTGCTCTCCGACATTATGGTGCTCGACACGCAGTGCTTCCTCTGGTACCCACCGGCCGTGAGCGGCACGCCGCCGACGGCGCGCAGCGGCCACGCGTGCACGGTCGTGGGCAACGACGTCGTGGTGTTTGGCGGCAGCCGCGGCCGCAGCCGGCAGAGTGCCGTCCACGTGCTCGACAGCGACGCGTGGCACTGGAAGCAAGTCAAGGTCGAGGGCAAAGCCCCGAGCGCCCGCACGTACCACAGCGCCGTAGCCGTGGGCGGAGACAGCGTCGTGTACTTTGGCGGCAACGACGCGTCCACGAGCTTTGACTCGGTCCACGTGCTCCAGAAGACTAGGACGACGGCCAAGGGCGACGTCTGGACGTGGTTCCACCCCTGTGTCGTGGGTCGAGACAGGCCGTGTGCTCGCACGGGCCACTCGGCGACGCTCGTGGACGAGCGCAAGATCCTCATCTTTGGCGGATGGGATCCGCAGACGGGGACTGGCGCCCCCACGGTCTTTAACGACGCGTTCTTGCTGGACACGGCCACGTGGGAGTGGGAGCGAGTGCACATGGAGACGGCGCTGCCCGGCCGCGTGGGCCACCGCGCCGTGCTGGGCCACGACAGCAAGACCGTGCTGCTGGTCGGCGGCCAGGACGCCAACGAGCAGCGGCTCAGCGTGGTCCATGCACTCTCGCTCGGCACCAGCAGCTCAGACACGAGTGGCTCGGACAGTGGCGACTCGAGTGTTCCAGCCACGCAGGCCAGCACATGAGACTCGCCCCTCCATTCTGCCGTATCTGTACCACCACTTTCGTGCATTAAATAGAAAAGAGGTTTCATTGCCAGTCCTGTTGCGGCTGCGTGTCTTCGATTGACACCTACTGGAGGATATTAGGATATTAGAGCATGTCGTCCAGCTCGAGCGCGACGCTGTCGAGGAACGTGCTCATGTTCTGGTCGTCCATGTCCACGGGGCTGCCGCCAGCGACGGCGGCATCAGGACCCTCGGTATCACTGTCGGGCAGGTCGATCGCCCGTAGTCCAGCGTCGTCGTCTTCACCTTCTTCGTTGCCTTCTGGTAGGGACGACGCGTCCACTGAGAGCCGACGCTGCATGTCTCCGCCCCCTCCTCCGTCAGTAGCCGACGAGATGGAGCTGCGACGCGCCGGACTATGGGTCTGCTGGTTGTCTTCACCCTCCTCAGCTCTACCTAATCCCAGCCCGTCTTTGTGGGCTGAAAACACAGGCTCCTCCGGCTCACTGAGCTTCTCTTGTGTAGACGACGGTGGCGACAGCAGCGTCGTAAGTGACGCGAGTGTCGGCGACGGCGACGCCGAGTTTGCTGCCAAAAACTGTGGGCGGAACGGAAAGGCGTTGCTCGGGTGGAAGCTGAATGCTGGGCGCAAGTCGCTGGGAGGAAAACACGAGCTCGCGTCGCTGTCGTCAAAGGCAAAGTCCGAGTTCGGTGGGGTTGCGGACTCGACCGCATGTCGGAAGCCTCCTCCTCCAGTTGTCCCATCAAGCGCACCTAAGGACACTGGCATCGCCCCGGGTGATGACGGACTGTAGGCAACGCCACGAGACGGCAGTGGCGGGGGACGCGGTGGTCCGGCCAGCAAGTCGATCGGGAGGAACCCACCGCTGTTGCGTGGGAGCGAGACCCGCACACCACCGCGAGCCAATGGCGATTGTCGGTGCCGCTGTTGTTGACGTCGTGGGGCCTTGCCGGCACCCGTGGTGGAGGAACGATTACTACTACTACTGGCCAACGGCAAAGGCCCAGACGCGTTGACTGCATGCGCCTGGCTCATGATCCACTTGCGGCGTGCGGCCGAATTGAAGCGGTTCTTGACGGCGTTTTCCGTGCGCCCGGGCAGGTGCTTGGCAATCTCGCTCCACTTGTTGCCGATCGATTGCTGCAGTTTAAAGACCGTGTCGTCCTCTTGGGGCGTCCAGTGGCCCTTGCGGATCGTCGAGTCCAAGTGGTTGCACCAGCGCTCGCGGCACTGCTTGCCGATGCGGCCGGGCAAGTGGAGCGCCACGTCGCACCAGCGAATCTGGCCCACGCCGTAGCGCGCAATGAGACTGAGGAGGATGCGGTCCTCCTCGGGCGTCCACGGACCCTTGACGAGCCCCGGCTTGAGCACCTTGTTCCAGCGGTGGAGACACTGCACGTCCGTGCGGCCATTGCCCATCGTCTCGGCGATCAGCTTCCACGATTTGCCGCCGAACCGCGAGACGGCGTCCCGCAGCTTGTCGTCTTCGTCGCGGGACCACTTGTGGTGGCTCGCCGTGGGCGTTTTCGCGGCGGTGCTGCCATCGTCTTGATCACCACTCTCGTCCACCGCTGCCGTATGGATCTCCAGTGGTGGAGGTGGCAGTGGCGCTTGAGGAGGATATGAGAACGCGCCCTCGCTGGTGAGACTGTTGCGGCTATCGTCGTAGCCGCCGCCTTCCAGTTTCATGAACGCGCGGACGAGAAAGTCTTCACGGGGCGACATCTCGGGCAGCGAGAGAGCGTTGTTGCTGGTGTTGTCATTGCTGTGGGCGGCAGGTGCCGACTGCTGCTGCAGGAATGAGTACGTCGCGTCGAACTGGTGAGGGTTCGGGTGGAGGCTCGGCGAGTACTGGTTCGAGCTGGAAAACGGAGAAGACGTGGACGACGTGTGCGGGTGGAGAAACGACTCACCGGCAAAGAGCGCGAGTTCCGGACGCCGAGGAAACGGCGATACCGTCGAGGTCTTGGTGCTGGTGGGTTCCGCCTTAATGGCCGACGAGGAGGCCGCCGCCAGTGCCTGAAAGCTGCCAGCGAGTACCGAAGCGGGCAGACTGTGGTGGCGCTTGCGACTCGCCGCCCCTCCATGAGGCGGCACAGTCGCCGCTGGTACGACCGGCGAGAGTGGCGTCCTGCTGGTCGCCGTGTTGCTGTTCGCGATCTGCCCGAGCCAGGCGTCAATGTCTTCAAAACCTGCGGTCGACCGGTTGCGCTTTGGTAGGGGCCTATTGGTACAAAGCACGCGCCCATTCGAGCTTAGTTGTGAACCTCCGAACCGCTGCAAACCGTGCAGTTGGTGACACAGCGAGCAGTAGAACCGGACGCACCTCGCAGCGACGGCGCTCGGCGTGTGCATGGTGAATGGCGTGGTGGAGAAAGGAACGTCTTTGCGGGAGGTGCCGCTAAGCCATCGCCAGAGTCGTTTGCGACTTGGTGGACGGACCGATGGCGTGGGACTCTGTGCCTTGGTGGGTTTTGAGGCTGGAGTGGCGCCTTCAACTCAGCACAGAAGCGCAGTGTATTAATAGCCGACATGCGCATGGGGGGAGAAAGAAAACAAACCAACCCCACGCAAAGGCCCCTCCCGCGTGCGGTCGTCCCATGCCTCGAGTACCTACCTCTCTACTATGGACAAGACGCTCAAACGCCCAAAAGAGACTCGAGTTCAAGAGACAACCCCAACGCAACCAAACGGTGCGAGCCATCTATTGTCCCTGTCTCAAATCCCTACTCGCTCATGACGCCGGCAGCGCGCAGCTTGGCCTCGAACGACTCGAACTCTTTCGTGCTGAGCTCGTTGAGCTCGTCGTCCTGCACTTCTTCGATGCCGCGGACCTCGGGAATGTAGTGCTTCAGCATGTTCTCGACGCCGTTCTTGAGCGTGACCGACGAGCTCGGGCAGCCGGCACACGAGCCGGCCAACTGGAGCTTGACGATGCCCGTGTCTTCGTCAAAGCCCTTGTAGAAAATGTCGCCGCCGTCCTCCTGCACGGACGGACGGATGCGCGACTCCAGCAGCTCCTTGATCATGGCCACGACCTCGTCGTCGTCCGGGAGAATCGTCGTGTCCTGTGGAAGGCACCACTCTCAGTGAAGAAGGCTCTCTCCCATACTAGTACCGTACGAGCGCTTACCGTGACGATGGGCTCGTCCGACATGACGACCTCGCCCGTCGCGTAGAAGTCCATGATGGTCGCAAAAATATCCGCGCGAAGCGCCTACTCCAACAAAGCCTCGACCAGTCAGAAGGTGCAGCGCCACCACTCGCAAGACTCCTCCTACTCACATCCCAATCCTCGTCCTCGCGCTTAGTGACCGAGATAAAGTCCTTGCCGAAAAACACGCGCGTGACGCCGTCGATCTGGAAGAGCTTCTTGGCGAGCCCCGAGCGGCGCACTTCGTCCGAGCCGGGGGTAAAGTCGACACCTGTGGAGAAGCGCTCGTCGAGAACCTCGCGGCCGGGCAGGAACTTGAGGCTCTGCGGGTTCGGCGTCGGCTCGGTCTGGATGAACATGGACCGCAGCGCGCCGGCGCGGGCCGCGAACGGACCTCCGACCACGCGGCTCATTGGAAGCGAAGCCACGAGCGGCGAGCGCGAGGGCGGACGCATGGTGGAGGCGGCACGAGCGGCACGCGGCAGGAGCGCACGTGCGGCGCGGCGGGCAGCGGACGGCAGCATGTCGGTGGTGTTCGGTGGTGATCCAAGTGAGCTGCTCACGGGGGTCACGACAAAGCGAGCGGTCGGTCGGACAGGGGTCGGGGTAGTGGACACCCTTCCAGAACGTATTATACGTTATACGTTCCCGGTTCTCGGAACATATATTAAATGTCAAGGGTGCGCAGAGGTTGAAGTGGCTCCAGTCTCATCCCAGAGCGGAATGTGGAGGACCTTGGGCCAGACAAAGTAGTCGAGCAGGACGTCGTGGAGAAAGGTCTGGAGCCTGCGAAAGAGTCAGTGAGTCAGTCGGTCTATGGTGCTGAGCCAGGAGGCTTCAGAGCCGCACCACTCAGAGGCGAAGGGGACGTTCGAGAGGTTAATCTTGGCGGCCGTGAGGCTGAAGTCCACGAGCGGACGTCTGGCAGCAGAATGGAACCAATTAGCACCCTCAGCTGTTGAGTATGAGCAGCGCCCAGACGCACTCGGTGAAGCAGAGGCTGATAGCGCTGAAGCATGGCCAGAACGTGGCGAGCGGTGAGAGCGTGACGCGCAGCGTGCCGGCGAGCAGCAGGTCCCGAAGCGTCACGACCGCGGCCGCGCCCAGCGTCGAGACCATGCGCATCTCGGCCACGAGCGACTCGTCGCTCATAATCCGCACGTCAACGTCGAGCGTGATGTGGTCGGTCTTGCTGTCGACGCTGACGATCTTGACCCCGCTGATCACGGGCACTTTAGTACCGAGATCCACGCGCACGAGCGAGAGCGAACTCATGAATGCCGGCCGCGACGACTCGAGCAGCGGGTTCAGATTGTCCATGATCGAGTTCTATAGAAGAGGAGTGGGATTGTGAGGACGAGGAGAACGTGAGATGAGATGGGGGGAGGACCACGCACCCGGATGGCGATCTTCATGTATGGCCAGCCACTATCATTGCCAGTCACAGAAAACACAGTCAGCACAACACTGGTAAGCACCCATAGCCCCGCGCTCCGCATAGCGTACGTGAGGAGGACTTTGTTGAGCCAGACGACTCGGTCGACATCCGGCCGTACAGCCCAGGTGGGAAACTGTGGTGTACAGCTCACAAAATGAGTTGGTCTCTCTTAAAGACCGGATCCCATACATCAGCGTGTACCTGTATGTGGGCAAAGTTGGCGCTCTCTTCCTCGACCAATCGCTCGGTGAGCCGTCGTCGCCGTCGCCACAGCGTCGCGCGAAAGTCGCTGTACGACCAGCCGTACACGATCGCGGCGATGGAGCACAGGCCCAGTGACGCCTCCACGCCACTCGCCGTGTACACAGCGCACGCTGCCACGGCCGCACTCGCAAAGACGTCAGCGTGGTGATCGTTCACGTACACGAACACGCCGGCGGCAGCCAGCGGCAGGAACGCCGAGAGCTGTAGAATCCCACCCACGCAAACCACAAGCAAGAACCCCAGCCGAGCCGCGTGGTTGGAGAGCCGCCATTCCAGTGGCTCGTCGTCGGGGGTGCACGGGCTGCTCTCTTCCGTATCGCTGGCCAGAGGCGCCACTTCTGCTGTGGACCCCTTGCGCGTGGTCTCTTTACTAGGGGTGGTCTTGGTGGCGGTCTGTTTGGGCGCACTACGCGGCCCGCGTGGTAGGAAGAAGCCTCCAAAGAGCGTGTCGTCTTTCTTCCGGAACTGAAATGGATCCGAGAGCCGCTTGCCTGCTGCACTCGTGGGCGACGCGACTCCTGCGACCTGACGCGTCGACGACGACTTGCCCCGTGGCATGTGGAGACTGCTCATGAGACCTGACGGCGGAGGAAACGCCGACCCGTGCTTTGCCTTAGTGGATGCTGCGGGCGACTGCAGGGCCTCACCCTTGTCGTCCTCCGACGCGGTGCTCGAGTGGCTCGCGTGCTTCATGGTCGCGAGCATCGTGTTCAGTCGTGCAAAGTGCGGCGGCTTTTGGCTGGCGCGAGTCGTGGAAGGTGACGACGCAGTGGGCGGTGCCGTTGTCAACGTATCAATCGAGTCCACGGCGGCGCGGCGTCGGTTCTGTCCACGCATACGGCGAGGTGATCGCGGTGGCACAGTAGTAACACCCACGGACACGGGCAAGGACGTCGTGTCTGCGGGAGTTGGGAAGGCAAAACGTGGAGAAGACAGGGCTGTGGCCACGGGCGACTCACGCTCCGATTCGTCGCGGTCCGTGTCCGCCATGTCGACCGCTCGCTCGCTCTCGGCGGTCTCGCTTTCGTCGGCACCCACTGTGGACGACGCGTTCGAGTGCCGCACGCTCTCTTTTGCGGTCGCATTCGCTCGGCGGATCGCCACGTGGATGCACTTGACCCAGTACATCATCTGCGCTTGGTTCTCCTGGTAGAAGACAAAGCCCTGCGGCCGCGCGTAGTCGACGCCGCGCTTGCGGTAGCTCTGCACGTTGAGGCAAAAGCACTTGGCCCGCACGGCGTGGCTCACGTCGTCTGTCTCGAAATCCACGTGCGCATCCGAGAGAGAGAAGAGGTAGACGCGTTCGGTTCGCGCCTCGCTCGTGAACGCTTCCAGCACGGGCCGCTCGGCGTCGGCCACGACGTAGTACGAGCGGTTGAGCGTAAAGAGCTTTTTCCGCTTGGGCTTTTTCGTGTGGATCACCATGTACCCTTGCATAGCGTCGCCGTCCACGGCCGGTTGGAGCGACGACCGTCGAAGGGTGCTGCTGCCGGAGGGACTGAGGAGCACGGCGGCCACGGCGCGGTCCAGCGCTGAGGCCTCGGACGACGTCTCGGAGACTTCGCACTCGCGTGGGCTCGCTGTCGGCGACAGCGGCAGCGGCAGCGACATGGAGGACCGCGAGGCCGCCGGGGACGGGGCGTTCAGCTTCGAAGGAGCGGACGGGAACAGGGCCGAGAAGCTGCCTTTGCGCCGCATGGTCTTCCGGATAAGGGAGGGGGACGCGGACACACGCTTCCTCCCTCGTCGCTTTGCTTCCGCCGCTTCGCTTCGCTTCACGCACCGCGCATATACTGCCTCGCCATTTCTGCGTCTCGAATCTAAATCGAGCGAGACGCTTCCACGACGTTTCGCTGGAACCTTGGAAACCTGATCTGCTGGAAGCGATCAGGAGGGATACAAACTCCAAGTAGTAAAGCACGTCTATTCGAACCGCTCCGTACGGATACGCTCACCTTACTCTGGTTGGTCCTCCTAGACGTTGAGCTTGAGCAGCTTGTGCAACTGCGGGTTCCGCCAGTCCTTGGACGGGTCTTCAAAGTGCTCGTCCATGTCGGCGATCTCGTCCTGCGCGTTTTGCTGCAGCGCGCGCGTGAAGAGCTTGACGGGCGAGTGGTCGCCGCTCGACTCTTCCGTGAGGTGGAGACGGTTCTCCACGCGCGTCCAGCCGCGCTTGACGTCCTTGAGTAGGAGCTGCACGCCCGTCTTGGACTCGCTGTGTAGCTGCGCATTCTCGACCTATATACGATACAATACAATACCCCACAATCGATTAGATCGCATCCCAGACAGCGCACCACGAGGAGCTACGTACCAGCAGCACACATGCCCGGGAGCAGTTGGTCTCGACCTGGTCGGCGATCTTCTCAGCCGAGTAGCTCAGCGACGGTGTGGGCTCGAGTCCGACGCCGCTGGCGTAGTAGAAGCCCACGATCTTGCGCTTTTGCTGCTGGCACCACGCGTCCACAAGCGAGCACGCGACTTCGGTCAACGGCGCGAGCGGCGACTCGTGGTGGAAGAGCGGCACGGCGTCCACGATCTCAAAGACCGCGCCCGACTCTTCGCCGATGAGCAATCCGCTGCACGAGTTGGCGGGGAACTTGGCCGCGTGGAGCAGCACCTTGACGTAGGCCTCTGGGAACACGCGGTAGTCTGTCATCTCTCTCTCTTTGTGTATCCCTTTGTATGGGGGAACGAAGAGCCAACCGAGGAGGTACGTAGTTAGAGGTTACGCGGCCCTAGTATGGTGTGGACCACTCGAAAGAGTACCCATGTGTGTGGTTCACATGAGCAGCCACGCGCAAAGGTCGCCCGTGACGGCGAAGAGCTGGACGGGCGGACGAAGAGCACCACCCACTGCGTTCTGGACTCCTGGGAGAAGAGAGCGGAGCGCCATGGGCAACACCAGCGCCAAGGGCAACAAGGGGGAGTTTACGTTTGACGACGCCGATGGTGCGTAGGGGGAGCTGTTCGTGAACGCTGGGTGTGCCTCCAGATCTGACGCGGTGGATCTTTATCGTATTTTAGAGGAGGCGTTCACGGAGTTGCTCCGCGTCAACCTCCAGCGCCTTATCGTGTACGCCAAGTCGGCCGACACATCGCTGCAGCGCGAAGTCGCCGAGAAGCTGGCCAATGAAGCTGTCAAGCGTGAGTGGGGACGCCTGTGCCAAGAGGGAGGGGATCCAATAGCTCACTTTTTAATTAATAGCCGACCGACAGGTGCAGATCGTCGAACTCGACGGCCTGCAACTCCTGCTGCCGCTGACGAAATCCAAGGACACGGAAGTCCAGCGGCTTGCCGCCCATGCGCTGGCAAATCTCTCTGTCAATTGTAACGACTCGTCGAAATTTGCGAGGAGGGTTTCTTATTCCATTCACGCTGACAGTGGACGTGGTGTACCCAGCCGACAACCAGACCAAGATGGCGACCGAGGGCGGCGTGGATATGCTCATCGATCTATTGGAAAGCAACAACGAGCACGTGCAGCGCCAGGCCGCCAAGGCGCTCGCCAACCTGGGCGTCAACGGTGCGACTCTGCGGCGATCTTCTCCGTCTGGTGACGGGGGGAAAGATACTGACTTTATTTTTTCTCGAGCCAGTGGATAACAAGGAGAGAATCGCCAAGGCCGGCGGGATTCGTCCGCTCATCGCGCTCGCCAGCTCCAAGCATATTGGCGTCGCCGTCGAGGCCATCGCGGCGCTGGCGAATCTCGCCGTGAACGGTGGGGCCGAGATGGGGTCAAACGTCTCTCTTAGCTCTTCATCTGACTTATCTCGTTTCGCGCAGACGCCAACGAAGTCGAGATCGCGCGCGAAGGCGGCCTCAAGCCCATCATTGAAAGCGCGCGGTCCGAGTCAGTCGAACTGCAGTCGCAGGTTGCGCGGGCGCTGCGCAATCTCTCTGTGAATCGTGCGTCTCACTCTCCTTATTTTTTCTGGGTTACACTGGCGGACGTGGAAGAGTAACCTCACGCGTATCCTACCCCTTGTAGCCGAGAACAAGCAGCTCATCATTGATCTAGGCGGCGTGGACGCGCTCCAGAGCCTCGTGCGGTCGTCTAACGATCGAATATGCCAACAGGCCACGCGCGCGCTCGTGAACCTCGGCGTGAGCGTCGTCGACTAAAACAAAAAAAGGACAGAGCAAAACGTGCTTGTTCCAGACAGGAGAGGACAGAGGAACCGCACCAGGATCCCAACAAATACGAGTACTCTGTATACCATCTTTCCTACACCTTGCAGTCTTCTTTAAATCTGACGCCGCTTGGCGCGCTCTTCGGTCCGCTTGCTCGCGAGCCACGCTGCCGGCTGCGGACCCTGGCCTGGCGTCTGCGGCATCATCGTTCTTCGCTGCATTTCTGTCCCGATCTATTGCCCAAAGCATGATCAATGGTCAGAGAAACTGACAGGAGAAATGGACACTTTTTCATACTGTCGTACCTCATAGAACGCCGACATCATCAGTGCCTGCTCGCGCGAGTACGAGCTGCGCGTCTCCTTCATCTTCTTGTCGAGGAACTCAATCATCTCCTGCTTCTCATTGAGCTGATTGCGGTGCGAGCTCACGGCGACCATGTACTTGGTCTGCACGGCGTGGAGCGTCTTCTTGGTGTACGTCTCGAGCTTGGCCTTCTGCTCCGTGACCTCGTTGATGACCGATTCCTTCTCCTTGAGCTTCTCCGTCAGTGTCGTGATCGTCGCGCGCAGCGACTCGGCCTCTTCGTCCAGCACTAGCTTCTCCGTCGTCTACACACCATCCCCCTCATCAGTATTAAGCCATCCGCACAGTCTCCCACCGTTATCCTACGTACCAACTGAGAGACCTGTTCTTGGTATACTGCCACCGCCTCGGCAATCTCGGCGGAAGTGTCCACAGCAGGCGGTATGCTCATCGATTCTCGCACCGAGGACGCCGCTCCGTCACCGCCATCACCACCGCCGTCACCACTACCACCTCCTCCTCCAGCACGAGCGGCCGACGACGACGACGACAACGACGCGCCCCGCGTTTCGCCCTGTGCTTGCGACTGCCGCAACGCCTCGAGCTCCTCAAAGAGCTGGTCGTTTTGGCGCTTGAGCTCAAACACTGTGGCCTGGAGCGACTCCTTGGCTTTCAGCGCCATGTCGAGATCGTTCACCAGCGGCGAGCTGTGTGCGTGGTCGGCACCGCGCTTGAGCTCAGAGTTCTCGCGTTCCAACCGAACCACACGCTCACGGAGAGTCGCGACTGAGTCCGTTCCGAGCATGAGATCCGCGGCGCTGTACCGCCCACCACTGAGGCTGCCCGAGCTGCTCCCCATCGAGTCAAGCGACATACTGCCTTCGCGACCATCCCCGTTCGCGCCACGCCGACCGCTGCCCGTGCGTGATCGCTCGCCGTCGGTCGGACCACCATAGTCCTCACCATCTTCGTCGTCTTCGTCCCGGGTATTCTGGACCCGTGCGAGCTGACTGCGGAGCTCCTCGACTTGGCTCTCCAGAAACTCTTTCCCCCCAAGCGCGCTGTCCAGTTCTTCTTGGAGCCGCCGGATCTTTTGCTCCTTGATCTGGACACTGGACGTCGCCTCGACATTGGCAGTCTCCAACTCCACGACCTGGTTCTTGTACTTTTCGACCAGCACCTTGAGCGCCGGAATAGTCTTGACCGTGCTCTCCAAGTCGAGCGTCTTGTCGAGCGTGTTGGCGTACTGCACCTCCAGGTCCTTGATCTGTGTGCGCAACGCATTCATCTCTTCGAGCCGCTTCTTGTACTTGGAGACACTGGCCTCGAGCTTGCCGAGCTGCGCAATCTTGGACCGTGAAATGTCGAGCTCGTCGGCCTGACGACGCACTTCATTCTCCAGCACCATCAGACGCTCGGTCGACTCGCGCTTGAGCCGCGCTAGTGCTTCGTTCTTTTCTTCGAGCTGCACATTCAGCGCGTGGACCTCTCCCTCGACAATCTGCTGGATCTTCTTGTTGTCGCGCGTGAGCGTACTCTGGCGCTCACTCACGAGCTTGTCGCGTTCTTCCTGGAGGGCCGTGTGCTTGACCACGAGCGTCTCCTTTTCAAACACGAGATTCTCGAGCCGCTCCGTGAGCTCGCGCTTGTCCCGTTCCATATCCAGCACACGCAGCTCCATTTGAGACGCCTTTTCGAGCGCCTGCGTGAGCTGCATCTGCATGCTCTCGCTCGACTCGCCCTCGTGGTTCGCGAACCCGAGCGAGTTGCGACCGCCGTGGACTTGAGGCGACGTGAGCTGGAAGCGATGCATGAGCTCTTCGATCGTGTGCATCATACTCGCCTGCTCGGACGCGTCCATCTGCATGATCGGATGGATATACTCCGACTTGCTGGGGCATTGCACGGCGCAGCCCAGCAGCAGTTCGACGAGCCGACAGATCTCCTTGGGGTCTTCGTTCTTGGCGATGCGGGACGTGTCGATGAGCTCCTGGGCCTCGCACAACTGACCGAGCTCGTCGTGGTAGTAGAGCTCAATGGCGCGCAGCAGCGCCTTGAGATTGCTGGCCTTGAGCGCCCAGTTGCCGGCGGCATTCGCATTCACCAGGTCCACGTTCATGTACTCGCCATCGCTGACAAGGCGCTGAACGATTAGAACACACTCGCACCATACACCGCCTCAGTCGGATGTCATAACGTACATGTGGTGCATGACATGTGCGAGGAAGACGCCGTCAGAGAGATCTTCCAGCGCGTACACGGACGGCCCAGTGTAGCCGTCGATTTTGTCTGCAAAGCTCTGGATCTACAAGACCGGAACGCCGTGAGCGGGGAGATCACTCACAGGCTATTTATCAGCTCATGATACTGTGGAGGCGACGTACCCATAGCAACAGGCTGCGTGCTGCCGCGTCGTCCATGGTGTCGTGTCCTCCGGATTCCTCCCCGTTCTGTAGCTTTTCGTTCGTGGATGATTGACCGAGATTTTATTTGGGTTTTTGAAACAGGAAGGGAACCAACTTCATGCGGGACAAGAACCTTCGTAAATGAATCTCTACATCATGTGGACCACATAAACCTGCATTGTACGAAAGTAACCTTCTAAATAGTATTTCATTCTCTAGTTCGAAAAGATACGTTATCAAATGTTTCCAAAAACGACACTACTCAACACAGGCTTTCCGAGCAATTCGCTTGCAGAGGTTTCTTTCGGGGTGGGTGGGCAAGATCGAAATCGACCATGAGCAGCTCCAAGGGAGCGCCGAAGAAGCTCAAGCGCAAGTCGCTGGCGGAGGACTATGGCGGCGCCATCGGCGAGGACCTGCTGGAGTACATGGAAGAAGACGAGGCGCAGGGCGTGGCCTCCATGGACGCCGTGGGCGCGTCCAGCAACCTCTCGCGTCGCATCCAGAACCGTCTGCTCAAGCTCAACGAAGTCGCGCAGGGCGCGTCCGGTGGCGACGAGAACACTGGTTACTTTGACTTTTCGACGCTCGACATGAAGAAAGACCACGAGTCGCGTCCCGTCTGGGTCTGTCCCAATGGCCGCATCTTTCTTGAAGCCTTCTCGCCCATCTACAAGCAGGCCTACGACTTTTTGGTCGCGATCTCGGAGCCCGTGTCGCGCCCAGAGTTCGTCCACGAGTACAAGCTCACGCCGTACTCTCTGTACGCGGCCGTGTCCGTGTCGATCGAGACGGATAGTATCATCAAGGTCTTGGAGCGCCTCTCGAAGAACCATCTCCCCGAAGTCATCGTCGGCTTCATCCGGGACTGCACGCTCAGCTACGGCAAGGCCAAGCTCGTGCTCCACCACAACGAGTTTTACGTCGAGAGTCTGTACCCAGAAGTACTGCGCAAGCTGCTGGAGCACGACCACATTCGCGCGGCGCGTGTCAAGGACGCGCCCCCCGCGGGTGCCACAGGCGATGCTGCCACGGGTGGCCCCACCGCCCCGGTCCCGGGCGGCGACAATGAATTCATCCAGTCGGACGTCTCGGCCGAAGACCAAGCCAACTTGCAGTATCAGAAGCTGCTGAATGAAGACTATGACCAGAGCGAGGAACACGTGCAGGCGCCGAGCGGCGGCACGAGCGGGCCCCTCGATGTGCGCAAGACGGTCCGCACCGTGTCGTTTCGGATCCGCAAGACGATGGTCGAGCAGGTCAAGCGCGCGTGTCTCGACATGGACTATCCGCTCATGGAGGAGTACGACTTCCGCAACGACAAGACGATTCCCGACATTGAAATGGATCTGAAGCCGACGACCCGCATTCGAGAGTACCAGGAAAAGTCGCTCAGCAAGATGTTTGGCAACGGCCGTGCACGGTCGGGCATCATCGTGCTGCCGTGTGGCGCCGGCAAGACGCTCACGGGCGTCACGGCCGCCTCGACGATCAAAAAGTCGTGCCTGTGTCTCTGCACGTCGGCCGTCTCGGTCGAGCAGTGGACGGCGCAGTTCAAGATGTGGACCAACATTCCGGAAAAGAAGATTGCGCGCTTCACGAGTGTGGCGAAGGATTTCATCGACCCCGAGTCGGGCGTGATCGTCACGACCTATACGATGGTCGCGTTTGGCGGCAAGCGCGCGCGTGCATCTGAAGAGGTCATGCAGCTCATCCAGAGCCGCGAGTGGGGCTGCATCTTGCTAGACGAAGTGCACGTCGTGCCCGCCAAGATGTTCCGCAAGGTCATTGGCTCGATCGCGTGCCACTGCAAGCTCGGGCTTACGGCCACACTCGTGCGGGAAGACGACCTCATTGGCGACCTCAACTTTCTCATTGGCCCCAAGCTGTACGAGGCCAACTGGATGGATCTCACGCAGAGCGGCTTCTTGGCGAACGTGTCGTGTGTCGAAGTGTGGTGCCCCATGGCCGCCGAGTTCTACCGCGAGTACTTGCGCGAGACCAAGAACGCGCGTCGCAGGGCACTGCTCTATGTCGCGAACCCCAACAAGTTCACGGCCGCCGAGTTTCTCATTAAGTACCACGAGGAGCGCGGCGACAAGATTTTGCTGTTTTCTGACGACGTGTTTGCCCTGCGGCTCTACGCGACCAAGCTCAAGAAGGGGTACATCTACGGCGGCACGGGTGAGCGCGAGCGCATGCGGCTCTTGCAGTCGTTCCGGAACTCGCCACTCGTGAATGTGATTTGCATCTCGAAGGTCGGCGACACGTCGATTGACTTGCCGGAAGCCAACGTGATTATCCAGGTCTCGTCCCATTTCGGGTCCCGCCGCCAAGAGGCGCAACGCCTGGGCCGTATCTTGCGTCCCAAGGCCAATGCCACGGGCGGCTTTAACGCCTTTTTCTATACGCTCATCTCGACCGACACGCACGAAATGTACTATTCCAACAAGCGCCAGCAGTACCTCGTGGACCAGGGCTACACGTTCAAGGTCGTGACGGACCTTTACGACAAGGACACGTTTGACGGCGTGTTCACGCGGAAAGAGGCGCAGCGCGCGCTGCTCAATGAGGTGCTCAGCGCCGACGTCGAGAGCGCGGCCAAGGACGAGAACGCGGCGATCCGCGACGACGAAGATCTCTCGCGGCTCGAACTGGCCGGCGTCGGCCGCAAGAAGAAGAAGGCGTCGTCGCTCGGTGCGCTCTCGGGCGCCGACGGCACCAAGTACATGGAGTACTCGGCCGGCCACGGCGCCAAGCAGCGCCACAATCTCTTCCGCGAGCGCTACCGCTAACGACGTGGTTGAAGTGCATTGTCGTGGTGGGGGGGCGCCTGTCCGCTTCTTCCCTTGTTGAAGCGTTTGGTCGTGTTGGTCGTTTGGCCGCTCGTTGTCTTGCTGCACGACCCGTAACGACCGCATCTTAACTCACAGGCAACTTCCACTACAGTACTGTAGCTCTCTTATCCGATCCCGTGTATTACTGTGTGACTCCTCCTTCTCAACGAAACGATCCCGCTCCGGTATCATAGTTGGGCTGCGACGCGACTCGTAGAGACTAGTACGGAGAAGATCCTGGGAGATGCAGATCCCAAACGGCGTGCCGTCGCGCCGTTGCGGCGTGGGACTGTCGGGTGTGATCGCCGCACCACATGGCGCTCGTTGGAGCCTTGATGAAGGACGCCACACGGTCGCGAGCACTCGAGTGTTGAACTGAGAAGACCACTCTGTCGCTGGTCGTCCCAGCGGTCCCATCATAGTGGATCGATACTGCAGTAGTAACCATGGGAGAGAAGAAGAACAGTATCATTAATACATATATGGTCTCACGTCCGCGCTTCTTCTCTCCTGTACCGGTTGGTCACCCACATTGGTTTCTGGGCGTTGAAGCGATCTGTGTGATTTGCATCCAGTTCCCTCGCGTGAGTGACCCCGCCCTTTCTCTGCATCCCGCTATCATGGGAGATTTCTGTTGATGTGGTGACTGGCGCCCAGTCAGAATTGACTGAATGAACCGAGATAGCCGGACGGAGACTAGCCGCCCCTACCCCTTATTGCTCCAAACCCGATGTCCATCTGGCCAACGAATCCCACATGAGGGCTTGGTGATCGCCTGGGCAGAGAGTCGCTCCCCATCTCGACGGCCACGCCGGAAGCCCAGTCCGACTCGTGATGCCCCCGCCTTCGCCTTCCAGATAAGAAATACGAGGAGCCCCTCATCGCGTGAGCACTCCACGACGCACCTTCCGTCTCTCGGAATGCGACGACAGCGACGCGGACGCGCCCCGCCAGGTATGTGTGTCGAGTCCCCCACCCCATGGTCGCAATGGCTTCCGGCTGACCGTTTAGGATACTGTAGCAAGCCACATGATAGGCCTCGTAATACTACTACTCGTCGCGGCCTCGCACGCGCAGGAACTGTGCCAGCAGCTCACCAAGTGCCGCCGCCAGGGCAACGACGACTGCGACCGCACGGTCGAGGCTTGCCCGCCGTGCATGTACAGCGGCGTCCGCAACGCCTACCTGTGCTACGACAAGGCCACCGACACCAACACGTGTCCCTACACGGGCGTCGTCTACGATTGCAGTACGTCGACTCGGCAGGATCGTATCTCGCAGAGGCGAAGGGTGCTAACCTTGTCTCTTTCATTAGGTGGTATTCGGTATGGATCCAACAGCACGTCCTCGCCGTCTGCGTCTCCAAAAGCTGGCAATGCCACCGCCGCTCCTCTTCGCAATGGCACGTCCCCCAGCAACGCAACCTCATCCACCGGCGGCCAGCAACCCGGCAGCTCACCCATGGTCATGTACGCGGCCATTGGCGGCGGTGCGCTTCTGGTGGTCATCCTGATCATCGTCATTGTCATGCGTCGGCGTCGGCGAGGCCGCAATATGCCCAAGTTTGGTGACTCGCCCCAGGTCTTCAACAGCAAGCAGGCCAAGTCGGCGACGGCCAACACGCCGTACAACAACATGCCCGCGACGAGCAAGGGCCCGTTGCAGTATAACCAGTACAACTACTCGGACCCAGTGCTCGAGTCGTCGGGCGTCATGGGGGTCGCTCACCACCCATCGACAGCGTACTCGGGCCACACTACAGCGACCGACTCGCTCGACGATATGCTCGTGATGGACAACACGCCGCCGCCAGCAGTGCTGGGCGACCCGCCGATCGCACGCAAGCGGGGCTTTAGCAGCGGCCTCAAGCGTCACAACTCTAATGGCAGCAACAAGCGGAAAGACTCCAAGGCCTCCGTTAAAAGCACCAAGAGCTCGAAAAGCTCGAAAAGCTCGAAAAGCTCGAAAAGCTCGAAAAGCTCCAACAAGTACGACGTGGGCAAGCGTGTCACGAACAATGGCGGCACGGACGTGCTGGACGAGTACCTCAAGATGAAGCACGAGATGAAGTACGACAACGACTCCGTGAGCGACTATGGCAGTGACATGATGAGTCTCGACCGGTTCTCAGTCACCTCGTCCTCGACTGTCGGCGGCGGAGGCTATGGTGGCCGCCGCGAATCGCGCGCCGCGTCCATTACCGAATCGGAGTACGACAACGAGCTCAACCGGTCGCGGGCCGAGAGCGAGTGCTTCAGCGAGATGTCGTACAACGACGAAAAGTACTCATTCAGCGACGACACGGACACCATGCTTGGCGCCGCGGTCGTGCGCCACTTGCAGAAGGACTTGCAGAAGGACAAAGAAGTCGAAATCTGAGCATGGCGGTCGTCCCCACCGTTAGAAACAACCTAGACCCACCAGACCACCCTACGAGCCCAGCCAGTCCCGCCACCGCGACTCGCTCGTCCATGTCTTTCGTCCGCTTCTTCCATGTCGATATGTTATTTTATGAGCTCAATCGCAGGAGCTCGATCATAATCCAATCCAAACGTTGTACACTGTTGATATTCGGTTGCGGCTGGACAATATCTTCTTCTCCTACTACGTAGTACTATTAGTACCGTACTGCCAGCACGTAAAAAAAAAAGCTCCTGACTCTTTCTTTCTCACACTGCAGTCTCAGATCGCATTAGCTGGCGATTCCTTACGCACAATACGAGAGCGCGTCGCACGCTTGGACCGCGGGGTTTCCTCCTCCGCCTCCTCAGCACCGGCGTCCTCCGCGTCCTCTGGCTGTGCCACGTTGCCTCCGTCCTCTGGCTGTGCCACGTTGCCTCCGTCCTTGTCGCTCTCCGGAACCAGTTTCTCACTGCCACTGTCTTCGCTTTCGGTCGCGCTGCCTTGGCCCGCCGCCGCCTTGGTTTCGGTCGTGGTGGCAGCAGTGCCATTAATCTCAGCCTCGTCCCTTCGCTCTTCCGTGGCGTTAGCAGCAGTGGTAGGCTGAGCTGGGTTCAGCGCCACCGGCTGCAGCTGCGGGGCCGCCGAGCCCGCGGGAGCGACGGCGCCAAAGCGTCGCATGCACTCCTCGGCGATAAAGTCCAAGACCTTCTGGTAAATGCGCGAGCGGAACTCGACACGCTCGTGGCCTTCCAAGTACGATGGCAGCGGCACGACGATGCCGTCAAAGTCCTGCATCGGCGACGGGTACGGCATCTGCGGTGCCTGCGGTCCGTTGGGCAGAATCACGACGCCGCTCGGGAGAATCTCGGGCTGGCCGGCGGGCATAGCACCCGCCCCGTTGCCATTGCCATTGCCGCCGACCATTTGCGATGCGGCGGCCGCCATCGCGTTCGCGCCATCCAGCCCCATCGCGTGGAACTGCATCATTGGCTGCGTCATGGCCGAAGTCGCGACAATACCGTTGCGCCCGAGGATCGCGTGGACATCGTCGACGCCGGTATTCGCCGTCGGACTCATGCGCACCTTGCCATAGGGCACATAGCGGTGGCCGTGGCCCCGCGCAGCAGCGGCGGCGGCAGCAGCAGCGACGGCCATGGCGCTCGTGGGCGAGTCGCTCTTGGACGCCGACGACGAGCGTTTGTCCTTGCGCGCGTACCGGTTCTTGGCGTCGAGCTTGCGCTGGTGCTCGTTCTGGCGGTGGCGGTGCTCATCGCAGAGGTTGTGCGCCTGGCCCGAGGTCTTGAGCGCGCGCTCGTTGTTGCACTTGCCCGTCTTGTAGAGGCACTTGCCGCGAAAGCCCGGTCGGGGCTGGCCAGTGGCACTCGCAGTTGTCTCGTCGGCCATCTTCAAATACGGAGCTCGTGGTCTGATCCTGAGTTCCTCTGTTTTTCTCCGTCTTGGGCCGAGTCTGATTCTCTGGGGTTTCCGCAAGATGGCGGCGAAAGCGAGAGAGAAACACTGGCGAGGGAGAGAATCGAAAAAAAACCGAAATATTCCCACCATGCCAGCATTTCAAACGCGTAATTTACCGGAAGGAGCCAGTGGAAAGGCTGAGCTAGCCTGGTTTGGTTTGGAGCTGATTTCAGCTCTCCTTGAAGTTGCAAAAGTGACGCTCTCCTTTGGCGTTCGAGATCAATTCCTCACGTTCGCGCTGTATTAATGGACTTTCGGTTTACTGTACGAGAAGGAGAATGTCACGACATGGTTCGAACTCCATCAGGCCTCTCTCACAGCGAACAATCTGGGTGGGCGTTCGCTGACTGCCCCGTCACAGTCTCGCCCGCGGCGCCGCTGTTGCCAGAGGGTGCCTTGTCTGGGAGAAATTGTGCCGATTCCTTAGCTCCCTTCAAAATGGCCTTAAACTCGCTCTTCATCGTGTGGTTGGCGTGGAAGATACCGAAATAACCTTCGACGGTGTTGTGCGGATCGCGCACGATTTTCCACGGCTCGTCAAATGCCTCAAAGTAGTAGTATTTCCACTTGCGATCGACTGCCAGTTGGTAAAACTCCTTGAAGTATTGCTGTGATACAAAAAGCAAACGTATCAGCTCCCCCATCTAAGCAAAGCACAGCGCATAGGCCGGTACGTACTGCTGCGTTCCCAGGGCTCGCGATCGACGCGTTAACGTTCACTCCATCCGATGCCCAGCCCGTCTCACTGATCACGAACTCCTTCTTCTTCTCCTTCGCCATGTCCAGCAGCGGTTGCATACGCGACTCAAAGTACGCGGCGGCACCAACAACGGGCTTGTTCTCCCAGAACGGGAATCCATTCGCGGACACGAAGTCGACAGCATCGACGAGCTCTGGGTGGGCAATGTAGACGTCGCCGATGTCCGCGATGGTGACGGGGATCTTCAGCACTTGTTCGGTCACAATCTTCTTGATTTGGGTCATGTATTCGATATTCTGCGCCGCTGTCACGTCCTTCCTGTAGACAGCTTCACTCCCCACGTGGATGGCCGTGACCAACTGCTTGGTGATGAGCCCGCTGGTCGTGATGAGTTCCACGAGGCGAGCCTTCTCAGCAAGGAATACGGATTCGTCTTTGCTCACCCAGAGCCCGAGTTCAACTTGCAGCCCTTGGCGCTTGGCGGCAGCAAGCACGAGAGCACCTTGGTTGCAGTCAGTGAGGCTGTAGATTCGGATGCGCTCGGTGACACTTGAAATCACCTTCAAGTCGGCATCGATAGCGTCGGCAGTTTTACATTTCTTGTCGGTCGACTCCCAGTCGGGGCCGATGCGCGTGCTGTAGTTGATGCCGTAGAGTTGAAGCGACGAGTCGTCGCCCATGGCAGATGACAGGTAGGCAACGGCCAATGCCAACAGTGGGCCAAGAAACGAGCGGGCCATGGGGAGACGCTGAGAAGGGAAGAGGAGCGCTTGTGGTGCCGGAGGCCAGTTTAGGAATGTGACAGCTCCGTGACATCTCCAACGACCTTCAGTGCGGGGTCCCATGGCTTGTGCGATGCGTGTCTGTTTGATTGGCACGGAACGTTCCGAGCATGTCATGCGGGACCGGACGCGAAAGGTTGCGAACCATCAGAGCGGAGTCAAGAAAGGGTGTTCTGATGGAGAAAACGCAGAACACGGTCGGTAGGTTGCTGTAATCAATGTGCATTTAGATACGCACTATAATACCATATTTTATAACAAACGAGAAATACGCGATGCCACCTCCCAATACCAGGGATCCTGCTGCAGCAAGCCGCTTCGCATCGAATGAATCCCATGCGAAGTAGAGGAAAAACGAATGGTCGTAATATTCATACAAACTCGGCTCCACGTCGTCCATTGGGCTCGCACTCGCGATCCAGAGGAAGTACGTATGAAGTTGGGAAGCACAATTACTTGGAGTAGACGGGCACATACTCGACGACGCCCTGCTTGTTCACGATAGTCTTCTTGATATTGCGCAGCTGCTTCTTGCTCATGGTCTTGAGTCTGTTTGCGCGTGAAATCTACATAGGAAGACATAGAGGAATTAGTCTGGATCAGGCCATCCTCCATTCCATCATACAACCAACCACGCACCACTTGGACCGAAGCTGACTTGAGCTCGTTCTCGGCTCGTCGCTTCTCGCGCTCCTCACGCTCGCGCTTGCGCTCATCCTTCTCCGCCTGTCTTCTCGCCTTGATCTCGGCCTCGAGCTCCTTGAGGTTCTGCAGCTTGGCGCGCTTCTCGACCTTCTGCTCCCACGTCGTGCTCAGCGTCTTGGTGGCCTTGTAGGTCTGCGACGAGAAGCGCGTCTTCTGCGTCGTCTTCCAGACACGGCCACTCACGGGGCGACCACGCGGCACTTCACCCGCGTTCGCGTCGGCCGGCGCCTTCTCAAAGGCCTTTGCCGCCGTAGAGATTGCTCGCGTCGCCGTCGCCATTGTCGTGGAGGCAAGGGATTTTGTGGATTGGTGTCTCTTGGTTGGTGGGCACCAGTCAAAATGGCAATCAACAGTCCTGCAACATTGGAGTAACCTTCGTGCAACATTAGTTGGAGCTTTTCGATCCAAACACCAGCAACAGAACGATCCGTCATGTCGACATTGGTGACGCATTGCGAGATCGTGCAGATCGCCGAGGTGCTTCGCGACCCGCAGCTGCAGCAGCGTTCCGTGCGCATCACTGGAAGGTAAGAAAAAATATTTATGTGACATTGTAACGAGATAATGGTATCGATACTCAGATGCAATGGCTGTTCCAGGCTGGAGCGCTTTGATGCAGCGCGGAACCTCGCCTTGATCTCCTTCCAGGGCGCACAAATGGCGATTGAGACGAACATCATGGCGATCGATGATGGGCGGCTACTGCGTGTTGGGTCGATGTACCAGTTTCTGGGCGAGACCTATCGGACCACATCAGCGGTACGAATCGAAGTGTGTACTCGCCGTCTGAATGTTCATGGAGGTGACGCTTGTGGTTGGGAACTGTAGGAAGTTCGGTTGAAAGCACGAGTGATGCGGAACGTCGATAATCTAGATATTGATCTTTTCCTGCAGGCGGTGGAGCTGCGCCGTCAGTTTCTCGCCTCGCAGTGATGGGAATTGGAACTGTTGCGATAGACCAACACATACGTATTTATGAATCGATCGATCAATCACAACAAATCGTCATCGTCGTCGTCGTCGCAATCGACCGCAACCCCTTCGTCTTCATCGAATGCGTCAAAGATGGACGGCGCGACGGTTGTCGATGGCTGCTTGGAGGGGTCGAGATCCGCCAGCTCCGGATCCAAGTCGGCACCATCATTCATGCTAGTGCTGGCGGTAGCCGCCTCTTGAGCAGGTGCTATGGCCGCTTGCTGCTCCGCGGCACGGAGCTGTTCGGCGAGCTCCGGCGGATCATAGTTGTGTAGTGCCTGGCGCCACCGACGGACCATGCTGTCAAAGTGTTTCTTGCTGACATTGAGCGTCTTATCCGGCGTCATGGGGTGCTCGCCCTTGCGTCGTTTGTTTCTGTGCAGTCATTTCTCACGTGAGCCCTTCGCGCATAACCGAATACAGAGAGTAGGATATTACAGACCGCGGCACCATGGCGCAGTAGCGATCGTAGCCCAGCGTGTTCTTGCCATAGTCGATCTGCTTCTGGCGCTGCGCGAGGCGATGCGGGTCTTCCTCTCGCTCGGACTTGAGCGTGCGCACTTCGACTTTGGTGCCACTGTTCGGCTGGCCAAATCCACTGTTTTTGCGGTTGTTGTCATTGTTGTTGTAACCCCGCACGCGCTTGTTGCTGCCAGCGCCATGGGCGGCGGACTGTGCGTCGTCGCGCTCTCGCTTCATCTTTTTTTATGCTTCTTGGATGTGCTGTGAGGAATTGGCGGGAAATACACTTAGTTTCAAAACAAGGTGATATAAATGCACCCGAACGAAAACACGATATGGCCTTCATAGATCATTTATGCATTTCACAAGAACCTCGGCTCCTCTTTCTTTCTCTCTTTGTCGCTGTGTGTTAGGTGGTCAGTGGCTTCGGAGCGACCTGTAATTTACTCATAGTCGTCCTCTTTCGACCATTTCGCGGTGGAACCGTTGGACTTGGAACCCTTCGACTCGGCGCGGGTGGATTTCGCGGGCGCCTTGGCGTCCTCCTCATCGTCGTCATTGTAGTACGATCGCTTGGACTGCGCGCGATCTTCCACGATGTACTTGTACTCGGCCTTGTTGTGCATGATGAGCTCGTCGCCGACAAAGTAAAAGCTATCGGAGACCGTCGCGTACGGGTGGGCGATCATGTCGTTGATGAGGTCATCCTCGAGCGGTGGCATGGCGTACACGGCCTCCCACGTGTTGACGCTGTTGGGAATACAGAATCCGAATGTGAAGTCAAAGCTCTTGACGATCTCGTCGCGAAAGTAGTGGCGCTCAATCATCCGCAACGCGCGCACTTCTTTTGGTCCGACGGAAAACTCGAGCGCCGTTGACACGGCCGGCAGACGCAGCACGTCCTCCGAGAACTCGTACCGAATCGTCCTGTACGCACTCTCACCACGTGCCTGGGTGAGATCGACCTTTGGCACGGCCTTGCCTGGTCGGTCCTTGCCGATTTCGAAGATCTTGCGCTTGGAGTCATAGTCCGCGATTGCAAAGTGAAGAAACTCAATCCCGTATGTGTTGGCACTCAGCGGGCACAAGAAAGCTATTGAATGTGGACGCATACACACAGATGAGCCACTGCAATGAGTGAGGATCGTTACCATCATCAGCAACGCACACTCGGTCGGGGCCTCGAGTTCGAGCACATCCTCGGGCGTGTACCTCTTGCGCGACATCTCGTGGTTGGGCATCCGGCAGCGAGCGAACTACTGTGCTTGCACGATGAGGAAGAGGCGAATGGTATGAGACACTGCCATGCGAGCAACCGCCAGCGATCTTCGACCAAGCGTCGCGCCGATATGTACCGAGATAGCGATCTCGAAAGGACGCTCAACCGCCGTCAATTCATTTGGCGTTTGAATCGTTGGTTATTTCCGGTTCCAAATCACGTTGGTTATATTGGAGGCGTCCGATTGCCAGAAGTGGGTCCGTTCAGTGGAACAGTGAAGTGCGCCCGATCTCCCGAGTATGCGCGTTGCGGGCGTCGCCCAGTAATCCAGAGAGATTGGCAGAGATTGGGAGATAGAGACCACTATTACCACCACAATCGATCGAACCGCAGCGACAGCGATGGAGACGACGGCGGTGAAACCCGCCAGCAACAGCGGCGGTGACAACGGCGCGAGCCGCACGTTCCAGTCCCTCTTTGGGGGCGAGAGCGGCCGCGACAACCATGCGCAGCACCCGAAGCAGACCAACGAGCGGATACCAGCCATGGATCCCGCGAATGCGTGTGTCAATGCAGACGATGATGATGCTGATGTCTGGGACGACGACTTTCCCAGCGACGCGACTATGGAGAGCGCCGAGGAGGATAATGGTGGGTCCAGTAAGGAGAGCAAGAGCCGAGCTATTTCGTCCGAGGTAAGCTGCGAAGAAAGAGATGAATTCACCCATTATATGAACCAACGAAACTTATGCGCGTTCGGGGCTATGTAGAGCCGACAGTCGATGTCCGAATGGGCCGACAATGACGACGATGAGGACCAGTGGAAGGATGCGCTTCAAGCGCGAGTGGATCAGCTAGAGCTGGTCGTCGAGAAGAAAGCAGCTCCGCCATCGCCGCAGCTCCACGCAAACCAAACGCAAAACGACGACCACCATCTCCCACAACAAGCCGTCAAGACCACGACGACGCCTTACGCACCTCCTGTGGACCAGCGTGCAACGCTGACGCTCGTGCCCAAGACCAACTTGCTGCGGTCCATCTCGGCGCCTCCGCCCGGCGATGAGTCCAAACCCATGAGCAAGCTGAAAGCCCCACAGGCTGTACGATCACCGACCGCAACTATGGTTGGAAATAGTGCTGGCATCAAACAGAACACTCCAACAGGCGGTTCACAGCAGCGCGGAGACGGTGGTGTTAGTACTGGCGATCAGGTGAGAAGATGTCCGCGTTCTATTTGGTTGGATTTCTGGTCTAATTGAACGGGTATGGTGTTAGGCGCGAAAGCGCAGCAATTCGCGCGACTATCTCACTCGGACAGCGCTCGCAAAAGACCACAAGCAACCCGCCAAGTCGACAGTGCCTCCCGCCGCCGCCGCTTCAAACAGCGTGTTTGTGCGGGCCGTGGTCGCGCGAGGGAACAGTACCGGCGGGCGCAATGCAGCAGAGCCGCGGATAGCAAATGAAACCACACACGTGGACAAGCGCGCCAAGGCAGACGACCGTGCCGCGGTGCTGGCGCTCAGCGATGCCGAGGCCGTGCGGCGATACATTCTAAGCGAT
Organism: Pythium phragmitis; assembly: GCA_023335925.1. Lineage (NCBI taxonomy): Eukaryota > Oomycota > Peronosporomycetes > Pythiales > Pythiaceae > Pythium > Pythium phragmitis. The sequence goes on along the minus strand of JAADVZ010000057.1, from coordinate 13,615 downwards.
GTGAAGAAGGTGGGTGTTTTGCCGAGCTCCCCATGAGCAACGTGTTTAGGCTGATGAAGTGACGGTTGTTCCCAGATGTCTGTCGAGCGGATCATAGCGGATGCAAAGCGACTGCAGTTTCTGGAAGATCTGCACCGACGTCAGCTGGACGCCAACGAGGCCAAGCGCAGCGCGAGCTCCACCGGTGGCGTTCCGGCATCGGCACCGACCAAGAAGCGGGCAGTGTGAGCGGCGGGCCACTACTACAGTATTTAAGAATGAGGACAAAAACAACTGGAGCTAGAGGTTATGTTGGTAGATTCTTTGCTTCATCGCGTCTTGTCTTCTGGACGGCAGCTCACCCATCCAGGCTTTCTAGGACAGCCAACGTGACCTCATACACCGCAAACGTGGAGCTGTGGGTGATGACCGACTTGAGCAGGCTGGGACCAGTACCTTTGTAGAGCCCGACAATGCCTTCACGTTTCAAGATGTCGGTAAAGCACTGCCAGGAATTTCTATAAACGGGGATTTCGCCGTACGACTTGCACCGCGGAATGTGCCGGACCTGCATGCGCTTCTTGACCGTATCGAGCGGATACACTGCGAGCTTGGAGAGTAAGCCAGCGACCGCGCCACTGCCAACAAAAGACAAGGCCCACTTGACTCCAACAAGCGGAGACGCTGCGTTGGCATCCGCAATGGCGTTGTTGAGAGTCGAGTAGATGCCAAAGCTCAGCCCCATGTACGGCGCGATCTGGAACAGCGTCGGTCCGATGCCGCTGTAAAAGCCTCGCAGTCCGCGCGTCTCGAATGTGTGGGCCACCAAACTCTGCATTGTCGGGTACGGCTTGGGCACGCCCTGGCTGGCAAACACTGTGCGGAAGAGGTCGAGTGGGTACGTGACGAGCGTGGCAACGACACCGGCGCTCGCGCCGTTGGTACTGCTCACGAGTGTCGCGTGGCGGCGGGCAATGTCCTCCGGCCAGAACGCGTGTAGCTGCTTGTATGTACCAAACTGGATCGCCGAGTACGAGACCCACAGCCCTGTGGCAGCGAGGTTGCCGCGCCAGAACGACTTGACGCCTTCTTCCGCGTGGATACTGCTGATCGATTGGATGAAGCCAACGTACTTCGCGCTGGTATGGGCTCTGGAGATCGGCGCCTGCTGTACTTGGAATCTACATCATATGAAACAACTCAGACGTTTACCCTCAAGCTTGCGCGATGCCTCACCATGCAGATCGTACCGAATCTTGACGAGATCTGTTTGTGGTGAGGGATGATGAGCAGATCGAAATGTTAAACCACGTGACAAATCGACCTTTGTATTATGCGTATGAAAAGCAGAACAGTACCCAGTGGAGCCGCCAGCAGCCGCGTGACACCACCGGACACGGCACCAGCGATCGCCGCCTGTGAAGCCATCACGTGGTCGCGGCGCTGGCGCTTGCGCGCGTCGCCATCGCCCATGTTGCCGCGGAATATTTCCCTTCGGATTTCTGTTTCTGTGGCCACGTTCGCAAACCAGAGTGATGGTCTGGCTCCCTCGCTTTACTGCCGCTTCTTGTTACTCGTGCGGCCAGTGGGCTGCTCAACGCGGAAGAAATAGGACGGCGCGAGGACGACGAAGATCACGAGGCAGGCCATGAGCAGGTCGGACCAGAGATCCACGGACGGCTTGAAGGCGGAAGCTGGTCGGACAGACGAGAGCGTGGTCGTGGCCTTGGTGGCGGCAGCGGTAGCAGCAGCAGGAGCCATGGCAAACCCTTGAAAGGCGAGGATGCGAAATGGGACCCGCCGCTAGAGCCGTTCGGCCAGTGAGCGGCGTCCGTTTCACGGCGTCATGCAACGGCCCTTGCGATAACGGTCTGCGAAGTGTGCGGATGTGGATGGGGCTGTGACAATGACGTGTCGTACGTCAGTCAATCTAACAATTGGCATACGGATCATGGGAGATGCTCACCGACTTCAACATCGCATTGTGCGCCGTTTGTTCTCCATCATTCGGCGATTTGCACCACACTCAAGGCACCAACACTCCCACCGACTCGAGCGATGCGTTGGATCCGCCGAACAACCGTCGCTGTGCTGGCAGCGGGCGCGACGCTGGTAATGCCGCCCGTGTTGCCATGCACGATGATCGCGCTCGGCAAGCACGCGACGCAGGACGGCTCCACGATCGTCGCCCACACGGACGACGCCGGCGGCGACACGGGGGATCTCCGCCTTGTTCGCGTGCCGGCGCGAAACTACTCGCTGCCACAAAGCCGACCGGTCTATCGATTGAGTGGTGGATACCCACGCGTGGTGGCTTGGCACCGCAGCGACGCCTACGAACCTGAACCAGGCGAGGAGCTCAGCCAGCCTCTCGGTTTCATCGACCAGGTCGCGTCCACGTATGGCTACTTGGAGCAAGACTACGGAATTATGAACGACGTGCAGCTGAGCATCGCTGAGAGCACATGCAACGGCAAGACCTTCGGCTGGTCGAGTGATCTGCCGTACGGTCACAACCTCTTTTCCATCGGCGAGCTCACTCGGCTCGCACTCGAGCGGTGCGACAGTGCCCGCTGCGCCATTCAACTCATGGGCGACCTCGCTACCAAACACGGTTTCTACGGAGACTACAGCGGCACGCCCGAGACGCCCGGTCACGGCTCGAGTGAAGCGCTGGGCATCACCGACAAGTACGGTGATGTGTGGGTCTTCCACATGCTCACGGGCCCGGGCAACGCCAGTGCCGTGTGGGCCGCGCAGAGACTCGAGCACGACCACGTGACGATCGTGCCGAACGAGTTCGTGATTGAAGCAATCGACCTCAAGGACGCTGACCGCTTTCTCGCCTCCCCAAACGTCTTTAGCTTTGCGCAAGAGATGGGCTGGTGGGATCCGCTTGAGGAGCCGTTCAGCTTCAAGAAGGCGTACGGGTACGAGCCGCCATCTGTAGGCCCGAGACTCTTCCTCGATGGCCGCAAGTGGCGTGTGTTTGACCGCTTTGCCCCGTCGCTGCAGCTCTCTCTGTCGCTCGGTTACGTAGACGAGAAGCCCTCCTTGCCATTCTCAGTGCGTGTGGACAGTCGCGTCGGAGTGCAGGACGTCATGGATATGCTGCGCGACCACTACGAAGGTACCCCGTACGATTTGACCAAGGGACTCGCGGCGGGTCCTTTTGGTAACCCCGTTCGCTACAGCGGTTTCTTTCCGGGACTGCACGGCGGCTGGGCACGGGCCATCTCGCTGCACCGCACGCTCTTCAGCTTTGTTCTCCAGTCACGAAGCGATCTCCCCGATACCATCGGTGGCATCACATGGTACGGACAGAGCGCGCCCCATGGGACTGTGTACGTGCCATTCTCGGGCGCCCAGCAGTCGCTGCCGCTTTCGTACCAAGAGGGCAAGCAGAGCGAGTTCTCGTTTGCGTCAGCGTGGTGGCCATTTGACTTTGTCAACAACTGGCGATCGCTGCGGTACGACGCCATCAGCGAGGACGTGCAGGCCGAGATCGCGCGGCTCCAGCGTGAGGCCCTCCAACGCCAAGAATTATTTCGGCAGCATTTCGAAACGATCGGACCCCTTGACATTGCGACGCTCGAGAAGGACAACAACGCTTTTGCCGACCGGGTGGTCGCCGACTGGTGGCGGCTCGCGTGGCGGCTCGTGGCCAAATACAGCGACGGATACGTGACCACGGGCGAGCACGAAGGCGGTATGCAGAGCCCTGGGTATCCGGCCGCGTGGGTCGAGCACACCGAGTTCTCGGCGTGGCCCACGATCTCCACCATACAAAATACGAGTTTGAACAGAGTGCGAGAACTCATTCGGAACCATAGCGTACGCGTGGAGCCAATGTCTACCGAGTCCAGTAATATGCTGATGACGGCCGGAAGCGTTGGCGTGGGCATCCTCATTGGTGTCGTGGGTACCGTGCTCGTCGTTCAGATTGAAGGCATTTGGCGCCGCCGCGCTACGTACGAGCGGATCTGAGTTGACACTTTCACTGTATAAACGCATCAATCGGTTGAAACGTTTGTATTCATTTTGAGAATTGAGCGATTTTCTGTGGGATTTGTTTCTGTCAGATATAGTACAATCGGTGCACAATTGGTGAATTTTGGCTCCAAAAACGTGCGCACAAGTCCAAATCCTCTCTAAGCGAATACCTCCTGGCCCATCCGTTTTGACGAGGTGAGCTCCTGACCTCCACCAATGGCTGGGCTGGAATCTGAGACCCGCGCACCTGCCGACGTCTCTGCTCGACCGCTCATTTGCACTCCTCCGGCGCCCCACAGACAGACCGTTGACGACCATGCGCTGGCTGCAACTCTCGCGCGCCGCCGCTGCCTCTGTCTCGCGCCGCCGCGCATCGCCGGCGCTGCTGCCGCGCCGCCTCCAAGGCTTGGCGGCCCCGCTCTCCACGGCGACCGACAGCGCCGTGCGCTCGATCGCACCGGACGTACAGGTGCCCGAAGGCTACATGAGCAACCTGCGCAACATTGGTATTTCGGCGCACATTGACTCCGGCAAGACGACGCTCACGGAGCGGATCCTGTTCTACACGGGCCGCATTAACGCCATCCACGACGTGCGCGGCAAGGACGGCGTCGGCGCCAAGATGGACTCGATGGAGCTCGAGCGCGAGAAGGGCATTACGATCCAGTCGGCTGCGACGTACTGCTCTTGGAAGGACTCCAACATCAACATTATCGACACGCCCGGCCACGTCGACTTTACGATCGAGGTCGAGCGCGCGCTGCGCGTCTTGGACGGCGGCGTGCTGGTGCTGTGCGGTGTCTCGGGCGTGCAGAGCCAGTCGCTCACGGTGGACAAGCAGATGAAGCGGTACGGCGTGCCGCGCGTCGCCTTCATCAACAAGCTCGACCGCATGGGCGCCAACCCGTGGAAGGTCATCCGCGACATTCGCAACCAGCTCAAGCTCAACGCCGCGGCGCTGCAGGTGCCCATCGGTCTCGAGAACGACCTCGAGGGCGTCGTCGACCTCGTGACCATGCGCGCGCTGCGCAACGTGGGCGAAAATGGCGAGACCATTGAAGAGTCGGACGACATCCCCGAGGCCGTGCGCGCGCTCGCCGAGGAGAAGCGCGCCGAGATGATCGAGAACCTCGCCGACGTGGACGAAGAGATTGGCGAGCTCTTCCTCATGGAGGAAGAGCCGACGGTCGAGCAGCTCCAGGCCGCGATCCGCCGCGCGACCATCGCGCACAAGTTTGTGCCCGTGCTCATGGGCTCGGCGTTCAAGAACCGCGGCGTGCAGCCGTTGCTCGACGCCGTGGTCTCGTACCTGCCGGCGCCGACCGAGATCGCCAACTATGCGCTCGACCAGAGCGCCAACGAAGAAAAAGTGCTCGTGCCATGCGCGCCGGAGGCACCGCTGCTCGCGCTCGCGTTCAAGCTCGAGGAAGGCAAGTTTGGGCAGCTCACGTACATGCGCGTGTACTCGGGCTCTCTCAAGCGCGGCGGCTTCATCTACAACATGGCCGACATGAAGCGCATCAAGGTGCCGCGGCTCGTCAAGATGCACTCGAACGAGATGCAGGACGTCGAGGAAGTCACGGCCGGCGAGGTCGCCGCCATGTTTGGCGTCGAGTGCGCGAGTATGGACACGTTCTGCGACACGAACGCCGGCAAGTTCACGCTCACGAGTCTCCACGTGCCCGAGCCCGTCATGTCGCTCGCCGTGACGCCGACCAACAAGACGCAGTCGGCCAACTTTTCCAAGGCGCTGAACCGGTTCCAGAAAGAAGACCCGACGTTCCGCGTGCGCGTGGACGACGACAGCAAAGAGACGATTATCTCGGGCATGGGCGAGCTCCACTTGCAGATCTACGTTGAGCGCATGAAGCGCGAGTACGGCGTCGAAGTGGCCACGGGCGCGCCGCAAGTCAACTACCGCGAGACCATTCGCGCCAAGGCCGAGTTCAACTACTTGCACCGCAAGCAAAGCGGCGGCTCGGGCCAGTTCGCGCGCGTCGTCGGGTACATTGAGCCGATCCCCGAGGGCGAAGGCGATGGCGGCGTCGAGTTTGTCAACGATATTATCGGGAACGCCATTCCGCCCGAGTACATTACGGCCTGTGAAAAGGGCACGCACGAGGCCGTGCAGAAGGGCTGGCTGGTGGGCCACCCCGTGCAGCGGCTCCGCGTCGTCATCAACGACGGCCAGGCCCACTCGGTCGACTCGAGCGAGCTGGCCTTCAAGACGGCCATGGTGCAGGCCATCCGCTCGGCCTTCACCAAGGCCGACCCGTGCGTGCTCGAGCCCGTCATGGCCGTCGAGGTCGAAGTCCCGAACGAGTTCCAGGGCACCGTCATTGCCGAGATCAACCGCCGCCGCGGCATGATCAACTCGAGCGAGGCCGACGAAGTGCAGACGGTCGTGCGCTGCGACGTGCCGCTGCAAAACATGTTTGGCTTCTCGACCGACCTGCGCTCGTCCACGCAGGGCAAGGGCGAGTTCACGATGGAGTACAAGACGCACGACTATGTGCAGCGCGACATCCAGGAGAAGCTCATGGCCGACTACCAAAAGGCACTCGCCGCCAAGCACAAGTAAGGCATTCTCCATTCCCCAGCGGGTGGTTTATATGTATAGAGACAAGAAAAAAAGACCCACACTTCTGCCTGCAATGCCATCGACTGGGAACATGGTGGGTTCATCGGATCCCATCTCTGGCTTCACTGTACGGTATAGTACGTTCAACTTCAAGCACTGTATCCATTTGTGGAGGTCCAACACGCCCTGCTTACTGTACATAAATCCGCGCATGGAATCTCTCGTCGAAAGTGGAAGTGAAGTCAATTCAATGGGGCGGGAAGAACATTCCCACTTTCACTCTCGCCTCGAAAGAAACAGACCAACGCATAGTATGTTCGAGTTCTTTTCAAGGGCCACGCGGGCGAAAGAGGAGCTTCTGCTGGCCAAGAGTAAAGAGGGCGACGTTGAGGCCGTGCGCGCGCTGCTCGAGGCCGACGTGGACCCCAATGCCAAGACCAAGGTGTGTGGAATAAGAGAGACCAAGGGACCACGTCGGATGTCATGACTGAGTCGTTTCTTTCTTAGCATGGAGAAACGCCACTTCACGTGGCGACAATCAATCGCCATTCCAGCGTCGTCCAGTTGTTGCTCAACGCCCGTGCGAACCCCAATGCGGGGAACGATGTGCGTTGTCTTAGATAGAGATATTGGTGCCCTTGACGGCGGGCAGGGCAGCTGACACTATGTCTGTTGTTGTGGCACCAGTATGAGAAGACGCCGCTCCACAAGGCGTCGTCCAAAGGCTCTTCGCAAATCATCGCGTCGCTGCTCAGTGCCGGCGCGAATCCCAATGCACAGAACAAGGTTCGTTGTGGACCATTCTATCGGATGGGATACGGCGGCTGAGCACGAGAGAGTTGTGTCAGGATGGAGAAACGCCACTCCACAAGGCGTCCTCCAAGGGCCATTTGCACGTCGTCGACTTGCTGCTCAAGGCCCACGCAGACCCTAACGCGCGGAACACGGTTCGCCACTGCCGTTGCAGGCCAGTGACAAGCGGTTGCTAATCTTCTCTTCCCCACTTTAGCTCGGGCAAACGCCGCTCCATTTCGCATGCAACTACCACGGCAGTACAAACGTCAAGATCGTGCGCGCGCTGCTCGCAGCTGGCGCCGACCCTCATGCCAAAGACAAGGTGTGTGGAGCACAGTCCCTCGTGCAGTCGTCTCGACCCTATGGCACTTCCACTGACTGCTCTCGGATCCTGTATAATCCACTGACGTGCTCTCCGTCATCTCAGGACGAACGGAAGCCCTTCCACGCGTCCATTCAGCGAGAACACCCTCGCCTCAGCAACAAGACACTGCAGACGCTCCAGGCACTCGTGGCGTCGGGCGCCACGTGGGATGTCACGTGTGACGAGATGGTCGCGCGGGGTCTCGCGTGGGAAGAAGCGCCCGCACTTCGCTTGTGTACGCTCCTGTGGGCCTGCGAGCACGCCGACGGCATTCGCTTCACCGACATCCCGATTGAAGTCGTCCGACGAGGCGTCATCAGCACACTCGCGTTCATTGACGAGCTCACGGCGTCTCGGGACGTCGTGCTGCGGGGCAAGCTCTGTCTCGTGGGGTCCAGCTGCGCAGGCAAGACGAGTCTGATCAAGTCTATCACCGCCCAGCAGCCCCAGCTCATCCACGTGGACGATCGCACGATCGGCATCGACCACTTTCCGCTTCGCTTTGCGGCGTCCGTCTCCACCACAGACCATACGGCGCCCAATGTGATCCACGAGGTCACGTGCTGGGACTTTGCTGGTCAAGACGCGTACCAGGTGGCCCACGCGCTCTTCTTCTCGCCCCGCACGCTCTTTCTCGTGTGCGTGGACCTCGACGCGTTCGTCACGGCGTTCCTGCAGGCGTCCATCATGGCCAACATGCGATCGCAAGAGGCGCAGCTGATGGACGAGTTCATGGACCGCACCGTCATGCGCTGGGTTCAACTCGTCTTGGCGCGCCAGCCGGACGCCGAGTTTGTGTTCATCGCGACGAAAGAAGACTTGCTCGCAGGGAACCACGCGACTGCACAGCTGCTCAAGAAATCGCTCCAGGCCAAGTTGAAACAAGTCGAGACGACGGTCCAGAGCACGAGACACAAGCTGCATACAGAGGAGAAGAAGCCCACGTACGACTATGGCGGGGTCAGTGCGAACCCACCGCCTGTGGGCGTCGACACGACCAAGCCAAACGTTGTGTACGTGAGCTGCCTGTCCCCCGCGTCGGTTCAAACGGCACGGACCCACATTGAAGAGCTCATCATCAAGAGCGATCGCAGTTTCCAAATGCCCAACAGCTACTCGAAAGCTCTCGAGGCGATCCTGGCGATACGGCAAGCAGCCAAGGTGAAAGACATCACGCAGCGCATCCGCCGCGTGTTCGCGCCGGTGGACTCGCTCCCCGCTGCGCTGCAGATCGAACCGCAGCTCTGTCGCACCATTCTCCAGACGCTCCATGATCTCGGCGACGTGCTGTGGTTCGAAGACTTGGGCGTCGAGTTGTTCCGCGACACGGCCATTCTGGATCCGCTGCTGCTCATCGACTTTATCCGGCAGGTCGTCAACCACAAGCACACGGGCGTGACCATGGCCCATGCGGATCTCAAGTCACAGCCTTTCTGGATTGGACTGTCGGACCCCAAGCAGATGGAGGCCATGAAGCTCATGCTGCAGCGGTTCCATTTGGTGTATTCCGCCGACGAAGACCGCATCATGGAGTGGGACTCGGACCTGATCGTGCCTGCCTTCTGGCAGACCAAGACGCCGGCGGCGTGGCTCTTTCTCGGCGACATTTTGCGCGTGGACACGAATGCAACGACTCGAGACGCGAGCAGTGTGGATTGGGAGTACCACTTCAACTCGACCAACCAATCGCGAGACGACGACGCCGTGCGTGTTCACTGGGAGTACCACTTTGAGTTCAAGCTGCCGTCGTCGCTCTTTGACCATTTGGTCGTGGCGAGCGTGTCGCCGCATGTCAAGTTTGACGCCGGTCCGGACTGGATCCTGTACCGAGAACAGGCCGTCGCGGCCTGCCGTATCATGGTGGGCCGCGACGCGGCGTCTCTCCACCGGACGATCCACGTCGAGGCCGTTGTGGCCAAAGCCGCGACCCAAAAGGACGCAGACAAGCTCTGGGCCGTGTTCACGCAGCTCTGTGGCGCCTTTGTACACGTGCTCCGTGCGTATCCGGGTCTCGTGGTGTCCAGTTTTGCGTGGGATGACGCAGACAACAAGATTGGTCTGAAGCGTCTGATGAAGTCCAAGGCCGCCGACGGATCAGCCGCGTGGATGCCGCCGACGGCGACGTGGGAGTGGCTCCGGCGTTTGCAATCTGACGCAGTTGCTCAGGAAAGATTCCAATGAGTCTGGTGATCGATGGGAGAATTACGGCGGCACATTGAAGCAAGCATGCTCAGTGACAGTGTCTTGTTGGGCTGGGGAGGCGAAGAGGACTTTCTATCACTGACAATAGTACTGATCCCTCCGAACACGGAAATGGCCATCCCCAGTAGCTAAAAAAAAACGGAGCGTCATGGCCCTTTCTCTCGCTCACAATCGATAGCGTCGGCTTCCATCTCCGTCCACTGAGCGACTTACGGCATGAAAGACGACTTCAAGGCGGTCGTGCCGTCGCCTCCCACGCCGTCGAGACGAGCCACTCCTCAGCAACAGCAACAGTCAGGTGGCCGTCGTCCTAGTGACACGAACAACAACGCCAATGCTCCGCGTGGTGCCGCTGCGTCAGGCCCTTCCGCACAGGCGTCGCCACGCGCCAAGGCCCACACAGTCAAAGACAGTCCCAGTTCCAGTGGTGCGGCGTCGGGCCATCATGCAGACTCTATAAAGGAACAACTTGGCTCGCCGACCCGCCACAACGCCACGTTCATCACGGCGCTCGCGGCGATCAAGCCGCTCAGCCAGCGGCGCCTTGTCCTCGGTGAGGACGCAGCGCGAGCCTCCGTGCTGCGTCCGCCGTCGCCGCTTGAAGCTGCCGATGCCGAGCGCGCGCGTGAAGTGTCGTTGTCGTCATCGTCCTGTGGGTCGCCCGGAGCTGAGCCGCTGGCCGCCAACTACGTTGGCACCGGCGCACTCGACACGTTCTGGCGCCTTTTCCACCGCGAGGAGACGGTGAACAACCACGCCATGGCGGCAGCACCCGTGCCACGTCCTTCTAGTCCTATTCTACCAACGACGACGCGCTCCGGCAAGCCGCATGGCACGCTGCGCCGTCCGTCGCTGCTCGTGCCGCTCTCAGATCGTCCGCGGTCGGCACGGTCCACGTACCTTGCGGCCGTACGCAAGCTACACTTGACGCCCGAGCCGCTGGGAATCGTCCGGCGCCGTGCACCCGACAAGGGACCGTCCTCTAGCGTCAGCGGCGTCGTTTCGTCGGCACTCGCGTGCACCACGGGCACGGGGAGTCCGCAGGAGATTAACCTGAGCAGCTTTTGCCTGGGCGATGCATACGCGACGGCCTTAAGCGAGAGCGTGGCGCTCGTGCCCAGCGTTGAGGTCATCAATCTGTCCCACAACCGCATGAGCGACGCCGTCGCGGCGCGGCTCGTGGCCAACATTGTGTACGCGCCCAATGCGCTGCAGTCGCTGAACCTGTCCCACAACACGCTCGGCCCGAATGCCGCGCGTGCGATCGCCGAGCTGCTGCAGACCTCTCGCTCGCTCACGACCCTCAACCTGTCCCACAACGCGCTCAAGGACCGCGACGTCTCCATGCTTTGCGACGCGCTCCAGAAGAACCAGACGCTGCAGCGGATCTATCTCTCGGAGAACCGCTTTGGCGTGCCGGGCATGGTCGCGATCGCGAAGTTCCTCGAGGAGAACGCCAAGATCGAGGAAGTTTATTTGGCGTGGAACAATCTGCGCGGCCTGGGCGCGCTCAAGATTGTCGAGGCACTGAAATTCCACGCGTCGATCCGCGTGCTCGACGTGTCGTGGAACGCGTTGGACGCCAACGATTTGCTCAAGAGTCCGCGCGCGATCGTCACGGCACTGGCCGACGCACTGGCCAACAACAAGGTGCTGACCCACCTCGATCTCTCCAACAACCGCCTGGACCGTCACGACTGTGAGCTGCTGGCCGCGCAGCTCGAGCAAAACCACGTGCTCATGGGGCTCCACATGAGCGGTAACTGCGGTGCCATGGACTCGCGCGGGTTTCTTGTCCCCAAGGAGTCGCCCGTGAAGCTGCAGGACCAGCACAAGACGTACTCGATCGCCGTCTTTGAAGAGTGTATGAGCGAATCCGGCACCGGCGTGTTCCCGTCCCACGCGGCGCCGCTCGTCGACCGGTTCTGCTGGTTCTGTGGCCAGTGGAGCGAGCACCGCTTTGCCTGGACGCCGCCGGCCGAGGAGCTGCCCCCTGGGGTAGCAATCCAGGTCAAGGTCCACTTGTGCCACGATGACTGGCGCGGCGTCGAGATGGAGAAGCGCGACGATGGCTCCTACAGTGCCTACGTCGTGCTGCCGCCTGGGAAAACCGAGTACTACTTCACGATCACGGACCGAGAGACCGACCACGTCAGTCACCACTACATGAAGGAGAAACGCCACGTGCGGCGCGACCACCTCGACCACGCGAGCGAGGCACTGGGCGCGATCACCTATGTCAACGTGCTGCGGCTCGCACGCCGCGACGGCCGCGACCCGTGCAACACCCTGACGCCGAGATCCACGGGCAAAGGCACGGGCGAGCGCGTGGCAAAGTGGGACATTAACCGCAGCGTGTTTGCGAGACGCCGGCGCGAGTCGGCACAACGCAGCTTCGTGGACACGGACGCGTTTGTCGCCAAGGCGTGCAGCGCCGATTGGCGGCAGTGCAAGGTCGACCGGTTCGTCAAGGACGCCGTGCGCCGCAAGGAAGTCGAGACCAGCGTGGCACGCCACTACCGCACGATCGCCAACGTCTACCGCCACTTCTGCGGACATAACGTACTCACGAGCGTGGCGTTTCTCGCGACCATGACGCCCGCCGTGGCACTCCAGCTCCAGAACGACATCATGTCGGTGCCCTGGAGCGGGTACGTCGAGTTCCTCACCGAGTGCAAGATCTTGGACGAGACGTCCGAGTTCTGTCGGTACGCCGACTGCGAGAACGTCTTTGTCGCCGCGAATCTAGAGCTCACGCAGGAGGCCAAGGAGAAGGACAACCCGGACCGCAGCCTCACGCGGTTCGAGTTCATGGAGGCCGTGATCCGCATCGCGATCAACAAGTTCCACCGCAGTGAGTGCGGGCATCCCCTGACTCTGTGGGTCGCAGAGTCACTGACTATGTGTTGCTTTGTATGCTGGTAGCGAATGTATGTGAGACGCCCGCCAAGGCTGTGGACAAGCTCGCGATGGAGCACTTGCTGCCCAATTGCCCCGACGACCCGAACGACTTTCGCTCGCGGTTTCTGTACACGGAAGAGGTCAGCGACCTGTTCTCAGAGCACATTGTGTTGGTACGGTCCCCCTCTCCTACGGATGCCTGAGTTGCATCTGTCGACTGCACCTCATAGCTCTCCCTTCTTCTCTTTAGTTGCAGGACGTGTACAACTCGAATATGGGCCGCTACTGTCGCCCCGGCGAGAAGAAGGGCATGCAGCTCGTCGAGTTCCTCTCCGTCATGGAGACGTACCAAGTGTTCAGCGACGCGTTCAAGGTCCGCGACGTCAAGGACTCGTTTCTCGCGTGCAAGCTCGTCGTACTCGACGAGATGGCGACCGTGGGCCACAAGAAGCTGCTGCTAACCGATTTCATGGAGCTGCTCGTGCGCGTGGCCGTGCTGCGGTACCCGCCGGAGACGCGACCGCTGCTCACGGTCACCGAGGTCGCCAAGAGCGTGCAGAAGCTGTTTGCGAACCACTTTCTCCGGCACGAAGCGCTGTTGGAGCAGTTTCGAGGGACCGTAGACCACACGATCGCGCAGCAGCGTGTCGAGGAGTTTGCCGAGGCGATTAGTGCGCAGAAACACCAGAGTGTGGGAGCCGGTCGAAAAGCGCGTCGTGAAAAGACCGCACGCAGCGACACTGTCCACGAGGAAGAAGAGACGGAGAAGAACGAGGAGGAGGAGGAGGAGGAGGAGGAGG